>VZTD01002156.1:36865-93916 GCA_013397725.1 Rhagologus leucostigma
GTTCTCTGGGCGGCATCTGCACGGCGGGTCCCGGGAGCTGCCGAGAAGGGGGGCCGGGGGCGGGATGGGGAGGGGGCGCACGCACCACGGAAAAATGTGGTTTTCTGTGCTAAAGCTTCCCGTGTTTTACGGCTCTCCCATCAAAAGTGCCCTTAGGGGCTCCGCGAGGCTCAGCTTTTAAATCTCCACCCGTTTCCTGTGCTCGCTCTGTGCAGAGCACGGCACATCAGAAACTGCCCGTGGGAGGCAAAATCTGGAAGGAAAATGTTTTTTCCTTTGCATTTTGCGATTGACCCGCACGGTGAGTGCCCAGCTGCTGTGGAGGCGGCTCGGGGAGAGGGAGCAGCACAGGCTCAGAAATTCCTCGGTCATAAAGTTCCTTTGCAATTACAACCCGAAATAAAAGACATTTCAAATATTATGCAGAATCCACTTATCTCTGCTTTCCCCAGCTTTTAAATGGAGGAATATTAGTGGTGTTGGGGGAACTATGGGGAAAATTGTGGGGAAATTCAGTTGTCAGTTCCAAGCAGTTTGTTTTGAGGTGACAGCCCTGGTTTCTGTGTAGGTTGTGCACGGACACAGCCGTAGGGTCAGCACCGTGACCTGGACTGTGGTACAGAGTGGAGTGTCCTCAAACTGGTGCTCTTCTTTCCTTTTCACCATTTTCATTAAACCACAAAAGCAATTGCTGCAGAGGACAAAAGCCATCCTCTACCTCATTCTGACACATGTTATTAAATACATTTGAGTGGATACATTTCTTGGTGTTCTGCAACAGCTCAAGAAAGAACTGAATAATGTCATATATAGCCTTACTGTTCTCTTGGCCAAAAAAAGAAGAGACGATCATCCCAAAAGCTCTGTTGTTTCTCTCTCCAGTGAATACAGGGGTTTGGTGAAGCACACAGGAGGCTGTCACTGTGGAGCTGTCCGCTTTGAGGTCTGGGCTTCAGCAGATCTGCACGTGTTTAACTGCAAGTGAGTTGGTTTGTTCCCTGTTCCCAGAGATGAATGTCAGCTCCCAGCTTTTCCAACCTTAGAGCCAAAGATGAGACTGCTGCAGAACACCCTCTGAACTGTTTCCATAGGGTTCACCCTTAATTATGTCCTGATCTGCTGTGAGATCAGTGTTGGTGATTTCAGGTGCTGCTTTGGGCAGGACTTCATGTCTCGCAGCCAGGCTCACACAGAAAGTGTCAGGAGAGATCTAATGAGTCCAGGTCCTCAGCCATCTGCCTTCTGTTTCCTCTCATGCAGTGGGCTCAAGGCACAGTGGTCTTTTTTTAACTTGTTCTTCTCAAGTGACATTACAGCTCTGACCACGTGCCTCAAACTAAAACACTCTCTGGTTTCAGTAGTGATCCCTCTTTGCCTGCAATTCATTTGCTTCTAGCTCAAGGGTGAACTTCTGAACTTTACTTTCTTGTTTGCAAGGTAATGAATGTTGGCAAAATTGGCCAAGCGTGCTCTGAACGATTAAGTGGATTTCTCAGGGCTAGAGTTTGTCCTCAAGAGTTATGTGTGAGAATATCTTATTGCGGTACCTGTGTAGGGTCAGTCTGTTCCATGGGTGTGCTCAGCCAAACACTACTGACACCACAAATCCACTTTTCCCACTTACCTCGGAGCCATTCTAGCTGTCAGTGGAATTTCTGTTGTCAACAGGTCCGACTGCTGCACTACAACCTGTCCACTTCTTCTAGAAAGGTCTGCTTTTTCTTTTACAGCTGCAGCATTTGCACAAAGAAACAGAACAGACACTTCATTGTGCCAGCGTCGCGTTTCAAGCTGCTGAAGGTAGAGTAAGAACACAGTAAGAGCATGGCCATGAGCATGAGCAGTGTTAGCCTCAAAGAGCCAAGAACAACCAGTTTTCTGCCCTAAGTTTGGCTTCGGCTGGGGGAAATGGCTGCATTTTAAGCTGTCTGGTGTGGGTGTGTTAGTGCATCTTGTTTAGAGCTCTTGCAGTACCCAGGCCTGACTGCTACAGACACATGTACTTACAAAGCACAGGGATTCAGGAAAGGAGCAGGAATGCACAGCTCTGCATCTCAAAGACAGGAAGGTGGCATTTTGAACTGTACATTTCTTAGCTACAGGCCCAAAGTAATTAATCCATCTATTTCCATGGAAAACTTACAGTGCTTTTCCTTTGCTTAGGGTGCTGACAATTTGACAACGTACACCTTCAACACACACCGTGCCCAGCACACGTTCTGCAAGACCTGTGGTGTTCAGAGCTTTTACACTCCTCGTTCTAACCCTGATGGTTATGGTAGGTACAAAGTAAGCTGTGCTAACCAGAGTTAACCACTAGGCAAACCTTGGATAAAGATTCTACTGGGTGCTGACATGACAGCAGTGAGCAGCATGTGTCCTAAGAGTTTGTTGCTAAAGTGTTAATAAACATCTGGAACTGCAGGCTGCAGTGTAGCTCCGCCATAAGAAAGAGTCTTACCTATAATGCGTGGGCTTCTTCCTGTGAAAGATTCTCATCCAGGCTCCTCAGCCTTACAGCAATAGCATTTACAGTTCCCTGAGATGCCCCATCCATGGAATGGAGCAGGCCTCTCCCACATTTTATGAAAAGCAGGTTTCTGTGCACTCTGTTTTTCTTCAGGGATAGCTCCCCACTGTCTGGATGATGGCACCGTGCAGACCATTATCACAGAGGATATCAATGGCAAGGAATGGGAGAAAGCAGTGAGGGAACATAAGACCATCAGAGACATGTCAAAACCCTGACACACCCTTCCAGCAGCCTTTGGAGCACTGCCATGGAACTGTGGTCTGGGGTTTCCTGGTGATGGTTGGTGAAATCAATCTCTACCTTACTGTTACCTGTTCTCTGTTTCTTAAATAAATCTTTCTATGCCGATTGTCTCATTCCTTTGTGATGTTCAGTTTTCAAACTGCCTCTGCTCTGTAAACCACTCCAGGGTTGCTAGTTTGGCACTTTGCCTTTAGCTGTGCTAAAGTTTAAATCACGATACAAAAGACCTCATTACAGTCACTTGCACCTCATTCCTCTGTCCTGCTGAGACCCTTGTGAGTTGATCTTGAGCCCTGTGTTCTGAGCAAGAAGAAATGCTCGTATTTCATGAGGGACACTGTGAAGGTGGAGCCTGCAACACAATGTGTATAGAAGAAGCAGCAGCAAAGATCAGTGCCATTTAAAAAAAAAGCATGATTTCTGATATTTTATTCAAAAGCTTTGGCTTTTTAAAGTTCTGACTGAATAACAAAGGTCTTGTGGTTGTGGTATCTGTGGAGATAGCATGATCTTTGAAAAGTTACTCCTGATACCTGGATTTTACAAAAGCACCAAGAGAGAGCTGCCAAGCAGTTCTTGCAGCTGTATCTTCCTGGGGACACAGTTTGTGCCATTATCTTCTCCAGTGCAGAATCCTCCTGGGCTTGACTCCCAGTTAAAGTTAATCCAAATTTCTCATCTTATTTAAGCTTCTGTGGTGAGAAAATAGAGTAGCTGTTAACCCTGTTCTCAGTGTATCATGCAACAAGATATTCAGGAGCAAGTTCATCCAGCCTGGGTTTTGTAGTGTGGAGAATGCCACACAAAGAGCACCCCGTCCTCTTGAGCACCTAACAGGAATTTTCTGGAGTCCTGGGCCTGGCACAGTCTTTTTTCGCTCATTCTTTTACTCCTGGAGCTGTGAGTGATGTCCTGTCAGAGCAGGCGCAGTGAATTGACCACCAGGTAACGAGAGAAGAGCAGATAGAGGTGACGGAACCAGAGGAGCTGGCTGCGATGGCACCGCATGGCTCTCTAGGAGACAAAACAGTGCAGAGAGCATTACAAAAACCTTCCAGAGCTGATGGGAGGGCAGTTTCCTGCTCCTGCTATGAGGGTCAGTGCTCATTTACAGGACAGCCTGTTTCCAGTGAGCGGGGAGAAGCAGGGGAGGTGGAAGGCTGCCTAAGCTCTGGGCCAGGAGGGCAGGAGAGGCCTGTCTGCCCCCGAGTCTGGTGTGCTGTGTGATGTTCAGAGGGTCCTGACAAAAGGACACTTTAGATGTCACTTTTAACTCCTCATCCCCACGTGATCTCAGGCCTGGGGAAGTGTTCCCATGCTGGGGAGCAGGAGCCTGATAGGTGTGTCTGGGAACATCTCTGCTCCTTCTGACCACACACTGCGAGCTGCAACTGAGTCTATTTATAGTGCACCAGCCTAGAAAGGTCAGATTTCAGGAACAAAAATACATGGGAATAATGAACACCACCTTTATCCATGCTGTTTCTATCTTTGAGCAGTCTCAAAAGCAGGAAAAGTCTGTAATTTGTGAATTAACAGCACTGTTTGCTGGGTAAGTATTTTCATGCTATGGAAGGGGAGCTGATAAGATTCTGATAGAGGGAGTGGAGTAAATCTATGAGATCCTATGCAGCAAAATAGTTTAAAAATGTACAGTGAAGGGAACTTGTGAAGAGCTTTGGACCACAAGTTCACAGGCTGTCTCCATCTTTAGTGAGAGCTGTGATCCAAGGATGCTGTTCCTGCCATGCAGTCATGCCAGTCTTTAACAGGCCACTCACATGTTCAGAATATTGTGTTGGATCCGGTTTCCTTTGAAATGCATCCTTGGAAATGCATCCTACATCCTGGAGAGTGTAAAACTCAGTGCCCTGTGACTCCTGGAGATCTCTGAGCTGCAGATGTGCTCAGCCCTGTCCTGTCACGCAGCACATGAGGTAACCTGGCTTGTCCATGTTTTAAAAATCACTGCAGACATTCCTCAGTGACATTTATAACCCACGGATACAACTACTTCTGGCATTCCCTGGGAATGTGACACTTGTGACTAAAGTGCTCGCAGTGATGATGAGCCACTCAAACAGGTCAAGCAGGTGCCACACGTCTCACCTTGGCTTGTTCAGTCTCCTCCTCTGTGAGGATGAAGAGTGCATCCCTGGGCAGGAGGCAGGAAATGAGGACATCCAGGAAGGAAATGTACTTCCTGAAGAGATTTACTGATTCCAGCACGAGCACACGGCACCCTACAGCAGAGAAAGAGGATAAATATTCCAAAACAACAGCATTCTTGTAAGGTGCCCTTTTCTCCAGGCTCAGCAGGTCTTTGCAGCTTCCCTGTGCTGCTGGCCTTGGGAATCTTTCTTGTGTGAAAGGGGAGCAACTTCTGATGCTTCCACCAGGATTTCTGTGTGCCCAGTGCACATCTACGACCATTTGTTATTCTGTATATGACCCTTTGCACTCGATCTTGTTCTGTAATAGTCTGTGGAAAGCAAAGCTAGCTTTGAATACCCCAAAAACTGGGTGGTTTTTCGCTTATAATTTAAATTATTCCTACATAATTAGGCTCAAAGGAAAAGGTGCAGATGATTCTCTGAAAGCTGGCACTATATCCTATAATGGAATTTTAAAACAGTAGTTTCTGGTTCAGCTACCAAAATGAAATTTCATCTTTCTGCTCCAATTCTTAGCTACAGAATAAATATTTACAAGCCTCAGGAATCAAATATTAACTCAGGCAGACAGTTACACTTTAACAGAGTTCCTGAATTCATTGTTCAGATATTTGTGATGAAGCAGATGAAGGTAACATGTTTAAAGATTCTGCTGACGTTGAAGGTTTTTTTTTTTTCTGTTTTAAAGGTCCCTTTGAACTCAAAAGTTAATTGCTACTTTTTTTTTCCCATGGCTAAATTGTCTTCACTGATGAGTTCAGAGCTACTGATGGGCCCGTTAAGAGCCCGTAGCTCTCAAGAGAGCTGCTTCGGGATTTCCTTGGCTTGGAAGCTGCTGTGATTATGTTCCACACTTCCCACATTATATTAAAGTTTGACAGAAGAGGCCAAAGTCACAGTTTACACAGGTGGTCAGAGATGCAATTCGATTTGCAATGAGATTTCCTTCAGTGAGCCCTGAAACAGTGAAATTACACAGAAGAGACAGCACAAAGCTCTCATGGACTCCCTCTGGCACATCTCCAGGATCTTTCAATTTCTTTCTTTCTTTTCTTTTCTCCAGGGGTGTTGTTCCAACTCTTCAATAGCCTCTCCCATTCTCCAAAGAAAGACTGGTTAACGCTTCATTTCTATCACAGAGGGCTCCAGGGCCGTGCTCCCCCATCCACTGAAGGGGACACGGGACACTGGGACATGACTCCTCAGCAGGTCGCACAGAGCATTCACAGGAGCGATTTTCTCCTGCTGTGGGCAGCAACGGGCAGGGGTAGAGCCCTTAAGGGCAATCACGGGCGCTTCCATCCGGACAGGCGCTGAGCAGCCCGTGCCGTGCCGGGAAGCGGCGGAAAATCCCCGCTGGAAGCGGCGGGCGGTGCTCGGGAGCCGCCGGGAGGTGGCGGCGTCCGCCGGCCGCGGGAGGGGACCCGGGGAGCGGGGCCCGCATCCCCTCGGCACCGCTGCCCCCAGCGCCTCCCGTCCCACCCGCGCCGCTGCCGTGCCCCCACCTCCGTCCTGCCGCAGCCACGGCGCGTCCCGGAGCAGCAGCTGGGCGATGCCGAGCGCCCGGGACGTGCGGGAATGCGGGGCTGTGGGACCGGCATGGCCGGGACACTTCCTGATCACGAACCTGAGCCCCTGTCCCGCTCACGGCCAGCCGGGACAAGGGACAGGCAGAGCTGTTCGGCTGCCATCCGTTCCAGTTGCTCTCCCAAGGGATGCTCTGCAGGCACAAGTGCTGCAGTCGCTCACACAGTGCCCTGACACTTCTTTCACTCCCTCCGGAGACATTTCTTGTCTCCAAACAGCAAACTGGTGATGTGCCATGAGTGGGGGAACCACTCTTCCCCCTTCTCTGCAGAGATCTCTGCGCTGCTGCTGGGGTAGTTTCAGAGGAGAGAACTAGTACAGTGCTGCTCCTGTCGTCAGCATTCCCGCTGGCACCTGTTGGCTTTTCAAACACGGGACAATGGATCTTTCCCTTCCTGGATGGTTTTAATGGATTCTGGCAATGTCACATCAATTCCTGCTCACAGTGATGGGAAGAGAGGCCTGGCATGGGCTTACCCAGCACCGATCTCTGAAAGAGGCTGCTCTGTTAACCCAATGTGCTCTGCCTTTCCTCACTCTCTTTCCCTGAGAAATATTAATTCAATGCAGCAATTGCACCCTTTCGTTCCCCAAAGCTCAGCAATAAGGGCTCAAAACCATGGCAAATGATTTTAGTGTGGATGGGTCTGACCTGCTGGGCCCTCCTCGATCAGATCAGGCTAAGTGGTGGCATTCAGCTCCCCAAAAAGAAGGGCACTGTAAGAGCCCTCTGTGTCAATGATCTGACCAGGATTTCCATGTGCTGACAGCAAAGCCTGCTCTGCATGGCAATATGAGATGAAATGAAGCGGGGAAGGAATGTACAGTTCAGGGAGAGATGGAAAAGCGTTCAGAGAAACAGGCTGCTCCCTGCCAAGCGGGGTGAGAGCAGTGCTGCCATTGAGGAGTCTGCTCCTGTGACACCAGCAGGTGAAGCTTTTCAGAGCCTGTTGTGCCTGTGACCTGGGCAGGATGGGATTAGCAGTGTAATGCAACCTCTCCAGGTTGGCAGAAAGGGCAGGATCAATATAGCTCATGGATTAGGCCGAGAATAGAAGTGTGTGAAGCCTGAAGCCTGCTCGGCTTGGCTTTCTGCTTCCAAATCACTCAGGCAGCAAGGATGCCTAGAATGAGGAGCTCCTGAGTGAGCACTGTGTGTGCTGCAGGCCTGCACTGCTCCTGATGGAAGGAGGCACAGGTTCTTCTGGAAGAGGTTATAGCTGGAAGGGGCCAGTGGCAGGGGTGGGAGCACATCCAGCAGTTGTCTTGGCTTCTAGAAACAAGTGCTTGTGCCTGGGCTGGAGAACTTGATTACAGATTATAAAAAGCCTGTTGTGTTTGTGCTGGCTAAAGGCGTTAGAAAGCAAAGCAGGATATTTAGGGTGCTCATTTGCATATCACTGAGGCAATGCAAGGCTTAGCTGGCTTTTGCATTTGCAGGGAGATTTTCTGTGGATTCCCTGATCACATGGGCTTACACAGGCTCACCCACAAACTGTTCCCTCTTACCAACAGCAGCGCAGCACTTTTCCATGGCCTGAACATGCCTTTCAGCTCCATCCAGACAGCCTCAATCCCAGCATCACTCTTGTTTCATTAAGCCCCTCTGATGCACAGCCCTGCACGCCTGCCAGATCAAATTATAAATACTGGGAATTTCAATGAGACTGGAACTATATTTGGAAAGGCTTAGCGTAAGCAGCAGCATGGGAGCTCCCCGTTCCTTTGGTGTTTGTAGGTCATGTCAGATGTGATGTAATCAGAGCAGCAAGGCTTGCACAGAGCTCCAGCAGTCTCTTGATGCTGCTGGAAAAACAGCAATGTTCTCTATACATGAGTCTGCTTCAAACCTGAATGGATTTTGAGGCACAGCCCATATTCAGGACCAGAGTGAATCTCACAAACCTGCATGAGCAGCACATGAAAGTGGCTCGCTGTAGATGGGGCCTGACAGCCAGCAGTGACATCAACCACTGCAGGTCCTCGTCCTTTGTACTGCGCACAGCACAGAGAGCTCTGCTGCATCCCAAGGCTGAACAAAGAAAAGGTCCTAGGAAAGAAGCTGGCACTAATACTCCTCTTTCATAAACTGGAGAACTGAAGGGACTAGAGTCAGAGCTCAGCTTAAGGGCATTCTGCCATCTTGGCTCATGCTGTCTCATTAGGCCTGCAACTTCCTGCTAGCAGAGAATTAAAACTGATTTGCTGTGACTCATTCAAATCCTACAATGATTTGGGAACTAGCATTAAAGGAACACAGCCTGGACGGCTGCTGAGGGAGCAGGAGGTTGACTGGGTGGGCCTGGCTGAGCCACCTTCCTATGCTCTGTCCAAACAGCTGAGTGACAGCTCTGTGCTTAAATGTAGTCCACACATTCATCCCTGGGCAGGCACTGTTTGCTAGAGAGAAGGGCTGCAGCTCTACTCTAGAAAAGGGCTCAGAAGCAACCTCCTTCTGTACTTTGTTTCTTTCCTTTCGCTGCTTGGACAGAGAATTTCTCGGAGATTCCTGCTCGCTCACAGGTGGAAGAAGCCACTACAGTTTGTTGTGCCACTACAGTTTGTTGTGCCACTGCAGATTTCAGATTCCTTTCCTGAGCACATTTTGGTGGGGGCTTAACTTGCTACATGCAAACATTTTTGGCTAAGTTGCTAATTGTTTCTGAGGCTTTTGTCACAGGAAAGGAAAAAGGCTTGTAAGCAAGATGTGACCAAAAACTCTGTGACTAAGCCGAGAGACCTGGAAAGAGCATTCAAATTCACCCAAGAGGCACAGGCCGGACACTGCATCACACTACTGAGGCAGGACAACCCCAAGGGACTGAAAAGTGACTGTAGAGAAGCCTGAGCTGGTAAAAAATTGCAGGAAGATAAAAGTTCAGCTGTGGGTTTCATTTGCAGTGCAGGGGTGAGCTGGGCAGCTGGAACCCTGGACACAACAGTGATGTAAAGGACTGCAGGGTGGAGATGTGAGGTGGGATGGGAGGTGATGGACTCCTACCTTCAGGTAACTTCCCCTCTGAATGCAGGTACCTGTGAAAGAAGAGATACAAGGGGGTCAGCACTCAGTGGAGTTACTCAAACCCTGATTTTACAGGCATAAACTCTGCACACTAAACCAACCCTTTTCATTTAACACACACACACACACAGACAACGGCCAGTCTTGTGAGAAACTTCAGGAGCCCACACTGGATGCACCTCAGGCAGGGCTGAGCCTCATTCCCCACACTATTCTGCCATTCCTTTCTTCATCCTGGCTGCTGGGACACATCACAAATAAGCTCCATAAATCAAATTCGCTCTCAGACTTCTCAAGGGAAACACAAGAGGCTGCCAGAGGCTGTTCACCCCTGGGAGCACCTCTGGCTGTTTAAAGCCCAGGCTCTGCTGGCCAGGGGCATTGTCTCAGTGGCTGCTCCTCTTTGGACACCAGCTCTTTATTTCTAACCCAGGCTGGCATTGGGATATCTGAGAAGCTGCTCTGGCTTTTTGCTCACCAAGACTTTGATCCCTTCATGACTTTGTCCTGGGGAGTCTCTGCAGCAAAACAGAACGAGAGGAGCAGTATGGGAGACGTGAATGGCGATGGCGCTCCCACCAAGAAGCGTAAGCAAATGACCCTGAGAGCGTGGGGGCATCAGAGGGTGTTAACTTCAATTCCTTTTTAATTCTCTTGTTTTTCCTGCTCATGGCTTCGGAGCACTTGTGCTGCTGACATTCCCATCTGCATCACCTCGATTTGGCCCACGGCAGGGCTGGGAAGCAGCAGGTCTCCAGCAGATGGCACTCAGTGCTGTCCCACACCCAGTCCTGCTCTTCCAGGAGAAAAAGAAAGCCAAACAATGGAACATTTGCCAAAAGGAGAAAGGAAATAATAATTTAAAAAAAAGTTATTTAACCCTGTGTAATATTTAAAGAGATTGTTATCACCTTATAGTGGTGTATCTAACAAAGGACAACGTCCCAGTTCATGTGTAAATCAGCCAGGATAAAACATGCATTATATGTAAACTGCTGTGTTTCTCCAGTCACTCTCAAACTAGGATTATCTCTGGCTATTGGTTAAGTTCAAGGAAAAGGATTAGCTACACAGGCCTAGACAAAATAGGAAGCACGGAGTGATGAATACCCAATGCAATACAAAGCAGAAGTCAAGCCAGAAATGCAGGTCATGACAGAACTCAAACAGCAATCAGAAAACATATTTAAACACATTCTCCTGCCAGTGGTGTCCTCTGCTCCAGAGCCAAAGCAATGCCATTTCCTACTAAACAACGGCCTTGGAATACTGACTTGGCCACCTTCTGCCCCACCACTCAAGTCTTACTGCTCTGACAAAGATTGTTAAATGTTGCCTCGTAATTTAAATATCTTCATTAATATCTGCTCTGCTCTTCTGCCAGAGGTTTCTTCCCTCACAAGTGGAATCTGGCCACCCAAAGAAGTGATTCAGCACTTGGTACAGTTAGCAGGGTGGGAACCTTTTGGAATAAGCTTGGAGATAAAGCAGCGAGTGGTTGTGAAATTTGGCAAACTCTCTGAAGGCCCAGTGTCTGTTCTGGGTGTGCTGCTCTGCCATGGAGGCACCTTCAAAGCACTGAGCTGCTCCAAGAGGGAACTAATAATAACCATTCCTGTCACTAGAAACAGGAGTGAGAGATCCAGCTCATATGGAAACGTTTCAGCGGGAGCAGGGAGCATCTTCAGCAGGGAAGAAGAGTTTGATTCAGCAGTAAATGAAGGAGTTTGTGCTTATGTAAAGGTCCAGGGAAACACAAACTGTGTTTGGTAACCGAAAGGTCCTCAAAGCTGCTGCCAGCAGACCTGTCACTCATCTGGAAGAACAGGCATGAAGAAATTGCATCTCTCCTCATCCTTTTTGTCCCATTCCAAATGCTTCAGTTCTCAGCAAGGCTCAGTGCAGAGCCCTGGGAACGGGCTCCACCCAGCTCTGTGTGCAGAGGAATTGCAGCCTTGCTCATTTGTATTTCTGTGTGGTTGCAGAGAGAGAGAGAAACACGAAGCTCTACCTCCTGCACACGTTCACAAAATGAGCCAATCCTCTCCCAAATCCATCTTCTCGCTTCCATCTCCACCCTGCTGGAGCGTTTCCATGGGACACTTCCAAGTAGGGGAGAGGTTGCAGCTCTCAGTCGCTGCCATTTTGGGAATGTTGTTTTACAGATTGGACTTGCTGTGGTTTGGGCGAAATGAAAGAGTTTGGCATAAAATCTCAAAAAGTGAAACACAAACAGGCTCTTTTTCAGGAGATTTTTCCATGTGGGTGTTGTTTTTTTTCCCGGAGAGACTTTTTATAATCCTTTTTAAACATAAAGTGACCTAAGGTGGCTTGTTCCCACCCACTGCCCAAGTGCCAGAGGCTGGTGATTACAAGGCACCTCTCCCTGCACCCTCTCTGTTATGCCTGTGGTAGGTTCAGATCCACATGTGAGACCCTCTGCAGTGAAGAACTTGGGAAGGCCATGAGACATCCAAAGGCTCCAACCATTTCTGCCCAGCAAGAAGTCAGCCCCAGCTCCTCCCTCAAGGCCCAGCTGCTTTGAAGGCTGTTGCTGTCTGCAGCCATCAGCTCCATCTGCTCGGCAGAAACACTGAAATGGCCCAACGCCCTCACCCTGAAAACTGCAGGACTGAGCTCGCTCCCAAATTCCCTGTCTTTACTCAGGCATCCTCAAGGAAAGATGTGAATGGGTCAGCTCCGGTGTGGCACTGACCAGTGAAACCTCCCAACCTGTTCCAAGGGGAACAAGGCAAGATGGAGCCGAAACCTCGGTCCTGGGGAGCACAGAACTCCTCTGGGGCTCGTGCCCATGAGGGTGTGTTACAGTTTGGGTGATGTTCTGTTTGATGAGAAGTTGTTCATTGAATTCAATGACTTCACTCTCCAAGCAGTTTCCCAAGCCAGAGGCAAAACCCTTCACTGAGCTGACTGCTGGCTGCTGTGGAGCACTGGGGAAATACAGTTTTGAAGAGCATGGCAAAGAATGGATGTCTTAAAGCTGCGCTGGGGCTCCATTTAGGATCCCAACTTCTAATCTGCTCGATTCATCTGATGAAACAGATGTGAAGGAGGAAGAACAGGCAGTCTCCTAGGACTCACAGAGACATTAGAAGGATATACTTGCCAGATGTTGGATGTTTGCTCTCTGGAACACCTCCTCCCTCCCTAACTGGACTTTCTGGCTCCGTTTCCATGCACCCTGAACTACACCGTGGAGCAACAGTTTGTACAATACTGCTCAGGCACTCTGCACTCACATGTGGGGCAGTGGCAAAAGATGGTTCTGCCAGTGGCAACTCAGGGATCTTCCAGCTGACAGAGCTGTCCCTGGCTCTGTGCTTTGGGCCCTGCACTGTCTGGGAGAAGAATGTGCAGTGTCACTGCTCCACTCACTGCTAGCAGCCCAGTGACACTGGGAAGGAGAAACACCCCTTGAGGCTGTTTCTTTGGGGAAAAAACCCTTCTTTAGGGGGAATCCCTTCTGTGCTGGTGCTCCACGCTCAGCTTGAATCTTAATGGCTCTCAACAGTGCCATGGAAGGGCTCTGGGATGAATGAACTTGGTCAAATTAAGGAATGAGGGAAAGGGATGCAGGAATGAGATAAAATGTAGAAAGCTATGGGATATATGCCAGGGCAGAGAGCTTTGAGGGGAAGTCTCAAGGATAGACAGCAGAGGACAATTCTGTCTCAGCCTTATGGGGACAGTCTGGCTGCTACCACAGCCATCACTCATAAGCTCCCCCAGGACACTGAAGATCAGTAAAACAAGTGAGAAATGCATGGGCTGCAGCTGCTGAAAGGAGGGAGAGATCTCCCAGCAACACACTGTAAGAAGGCACCAAATAAAAACGGTAAATGGGATATCATTCACTATTATCATGCTAATCACCCAAACCCAGCTTCCTCCCTGTCCTTTAAGTTGGAAACTCAACACAAGAACTGTGCTTTGTTGGGGTGGGATGCAGTTGGTGGCCTCTGAGAATGGCTCCCACCAAGTGGGACTGGCTGGACACTGCTCTGCTCATTGTTTCCGCACACGGATTTGCAGCTGGCATTTAACCAATCCTCCTCTTGCAGGGAGCCTCAGTGCAGCCCTTCTGCAGCACGTCCATGGCATTCAGGAATGGGGCATTCAGTGGCCAGGCTGGGACATGCAAGTGCAACAAGGCAGTGGTGGCACTCAGGCTGCATCCTAATCAACTGCTGAGTGATAAAGCTCCCAAATATTATCTCTGCACAGCCTCATTTACAACCTGCCACAGAGCTGGTGAATGTGAAAAAAACATCCTGTAGGACTGAGAGGTGTTTTTCCAAATGGAATTGACGAGAATAGGCTCAGCTAATGATTCCTTGATGTAGCTTTTTATATGGCATCATTGATAGAAGTTTTATGGATGCAGTTGCTATAACAACATAATGCACAGTGGTTAAATATAGCAGCTCCTATTTTCCACTCAGTTTGCTCTGCCCTAAGCAGACAAGACTATTCTTTTCTGTTCTAGCTGGGATGGAATGGATTTGGAAGCTCACTAAAGAAAACAAGTCGTACAGCCCTTCCTCCTCCTCACAAAGATGATTCCTCTCCATCCTAAGCAAGCAAACAACAAACCCAACAGACCCCATTTGCGAGGCTCCTGGGCAAGGGGGGTTGTTTAAAATCAAAATGCACAGTGACTCATGCAAAACTAAACCACCTTGATATTACATGTGATCTCAGTGCAGGCACTGTCATTTCAGAGTGCAGGAAAGAGAGGTTCTCCAGTGTTCCTGTCACACAGTATTTACCAAGCTCATTACCACAGTGCCTAGTGACTGGCCAAATGCTGAGAGGGGATAAAGTGATCTGGCTGTCACTCAAGACTTGCTCGTCCTTGTGGATGAGTGTAAAGGATCCAACCTCCCATGGGCACAGGGAAAGCTCCTGTTTTGGGGGATAAGAGAGAATGATGTTGCCAAATCAAGCTACCGAAGATTGCTTCCAGTTCTCCCTGCTTTGCTGCAGTGGATTTTTCTTGGGTTTGGGCTGGGTTTTTCTTCCGTCTGGAAGCCAGAACTGAAATACTCCCAGGGGAGACTGAAATCAAATAGCAATTTGTGTTCCTCTCCCATCCTGTTTTTTCTTATTTTTCCCTTGCAGAAGAACAAATCCACCCTCGAACCTTGGCATTTCCCAGTTCCTCCCAGATCTGAAGGCCAAGCAGGCACACAGCAGCAGCTGGACTCCTGCAAACTGTCAGGAGGAAGGTTGCTGCAAGGGAAAGAGCTCATTTCTTCTGAGTCGTTCCTGCTCCTTTGAACATAACCTCTGTTCCAGACACCGGAAAGAATATTTATGCTCTTAGTAGACAATACTGAGCATCTGCTCAGCTATGACCATTTCCTGAACTGTTTTATTCCTTGAAGCTGTTCAGTAATTTGCACTTCCTGAAGCGAGGAGTTGTGGGAGAAGTCAGCCTGTTCTACCCCTGTTCTTGCAGAAAGTAATCTCATGGGAAGTGGGCACAAGCCTGTCTCCCAGAGACTGGGAGCATCCAAAAGAGCTGAGGATCACTGCACCAGCCCTGTACTCCGTCCTTTCCTCCACTTTTCACAGTGGAGGCAGAACCATGCAGGACTTGTTTAAAGATGGTTAATAAATACATTGCAGATGATACCTGGAGGGGAGAGGTCGTTTGCCTTTCTCTTGCCGTGTCACACTGGGGCCCCAGGGGCAGCCACTGCTGCTCTGCAGAGCTGTGCTGGCACAGGGGGACAGGAGAAGCCTCAGTTTATGCTCCCAGTGCTGCTTGTACTGGCCAACATGTGAGAACTCATCAGGGCACTGAGAGTCAGGAGTGATACAGTCACGCTCTACTTCCTCCATAACACAAACTGAAAAATAATGAGGGCAAGCAAGCCACTAAAAATAAACTTAACCTTTCAGCAGCCACAGTGTCACTCCTGCCACATGCAGATGATGGGGCTACCACGATTTATTCTGCTGATTCAGGACTGGAAGGGAGACAAGACACAAACCAGCCTTTAGTTAATGAGAACTGCTCTGGTGTCCCTATCAGCACGGATCTCATCAGCCCAGACAACGTTCTGCTCTAGCTGAGGACCGGTGCAAAGCACTGAGTTCAAGGGAATTGTAGACAATGAGCATCTCCTGGTAACATGCTCTGAGACAAGAAGTGGGTTAAATCCCCAGTGCACTCACAGGAAACCTAAAGCATGATGGTGGGAAAGTGATTTCTGCACAGCCACAAAGTAAGACAAGAGTAGAACTGGGATCAAAATCAAGAGTTTTCCTTAAACTTCTCATATATAACTCAGCTGCTAGCTTGTTTTCCCATGATCCCTTCAGGGTGGAGGAGGACACCTAACAACCTGCCTTTCATTCCTCTTTGTAGGTCATACAGCAATTGACTGAGCAAACAGAGGTCCAGGCAGCTGGAAGCTCTTTAGTCCCTTTGTGCCAACAGTGTGAGCACTGGTCATGAACCTCTGCTCCTCAGTCATCAACCTCTGCTCAACCTCTGCCCCTCGGACATCAGCCTCTGCTCAACCTCTGCTCACTCCTCAAACAACTGTGCCTGAAATCATCTCCCCACTCAGCCCAAACAAAGACACTGTTTGCTTTAACTCCACCTCCTCTCCTCTGTTAAGCTATTTCAGAAGTTGCTGGGAAAAGCCATGATCCCCCTCTAACACTGAATTCCAGCCATCAAAGCTCTCAGCATCTTCCCAGAGGAGCTGAAGGTCCCAGTATGGGTTCTGTGGCTCTGCAGCTTTCTCTAGGCAAGTGAGAAAGGCAAATCGCTGTGATGTTGTCAGCAAGCGGAGCCAGAAGAATTTGTTTATTTGAATTGCACGGATGATTCAGAAAACAAATGGGTGCTATAAATACAAGCTATACTTCCAGAGTTCTTCTCATGCCTGGGAAAGGCAGGGGCAGCTCTGCAGGAGATCTCTCTAGGACACAGTGAGGTCTGAATGAGCAAAGGGTTAAAGTAAAATACAGTGGCTGTCTTGCCAGCAAAATCTGAGTGATTTTAATACAGGGATTTTTGTGTATCAACCTCACCACATCACAGAACAGAGGGTGCCATAATGTAAGGAATAAAATGGTGAAGGAACTAATGGACTAATGGACTCTTCCTAAAAGTGGTAAGTAGGGGCAGCTCCAGTGAAAGAGCAACGTCCTCGGGTCAGAGAGGTAAATTCAGGTATCTGGACAAGATGGCAACACCCTCCAGAACAGTGGTGCAGAACTTTCCAAAACCCAAGTGCCACCAACTCCGGCATCAGCTATTCACACACTCTCCTCAAAGCAGAAGTGCAAAGTGATCTGTGGCATATTTCAGTGGGATCAAGGACAGGAAGAGCAAAGAGGGCCCAGTGAAAGGGAGACTGGCAAGGTCCCAGCTGATGGAACACTAAAAGATGCTGTAGGTTATTTCCAGAGCTGTGGCAGTTTCTCCAGACAGTGTCATGCCCCACAGCCTGGCACTCAGTTGGAGCAGTGAACACTTTGGTTCTGTTCCACACCAGCACCACGCTGACCCTGCACCACCCCAGGGAGGCACCCAGAGAAGTGTGCAGACACTGTACCTGACAGCAGTGTGAAGAGAGACGTGGTTGGCATGGCCGCTCACTCCTCCCGCATCAAACGTCACCACCTGCAATAAAACCACAGGACAAGAAGCATTTAGGAGCAGGAGGAGGAGCTTGTGCAGCTCCCAAGTTTGACATCCAACGCAGCCCTGTCCCAGCCCGTTGTGTCTAACGAGTTGTTTACGTGTTGCACAATGAAGCCTTGTGTGTGAACTCCTGATGCCACAGAAACACAACTAAACAAACAAGCCACTCTGGAACTGGATGACTACACAGCCTAACAGCTTGAACAACAGAAAGATGACAAAGATCGTGTCCCCACTGGCAGGATGCACTTGTTACTTATTACCAGGGCAAAAGGTCACTTTCAAAGCGATCTGTTGCAAATGTGTTCCTGACCCGAGAGGTCCAGCTCTGTGAATCACTCTCTCCTGGATCTGAGAACATCCTCCAGTGCCTGTGCATGACAGGGTGAAGCTACAGTTTGCTGTGCTGTGAATCAGGACATTGCTGCTACAAGAGCCACACAAGTATGTCTGACTGTCCTGGTTGTAATGAGGCTTTGCCGGAGAATAACACAGCGATAAAACAATCTGATAGGAGAATAAGCCTTTTTAAACAATCTGACTGCACTTTCGTACAACCAAATCAGGCTTTTCGCTGGATGAGATCGTATTGTTTCCTGATTCTCTACAGGGAGAAATGGGAACTCCAAAATGCAGAAGTAATGCTGGGAACACAGCACTGACCGGTCACTGTCCAGAGCACAGAACAACCCCGGCTCCCTGCCCTCAGACCCACCAACAGTGTGTCAGGGCTGAAGCATCACCCCGGGGACTCACTCCCTCTGTGGGGCTGTGCACTGGGTACTTAAAGGCTCCCATTTCCAACCAAGCAGCCAAACTGGCAGCACAGAGTGTAGAGCAGACAGGGAATGTGTGCCCATCCTCTTTCCAGGGGGTGACAGTGACAGTCCCCGGACAGTGCAAAGCTCAGTGTTTGCACTGGGAGAGGCCTAGCAGCAGAGCTCTCCACAGCTCCCTTCTCTGGGACCAGGAAGAAATCATCAACTCCCACGTTTCAGGCAATGTTTGCTTCCTTGCCAGCTTGTTCTCTCTTCAGGGAAGGAAATGCTACAGCCTTGCTCACTCACTGCACCTCCCTTCTCAAAATCTGTTTTATATGCAGGGCCTGGAGCACTGGGTTAGAGATCAAGGGAAGATCAAAAGCCACTGTGCCCATCCTGCAACTTGCTCCTCCACCCTCCAGCAGGAGAGGCCCTCTCAGACACGGGATATGGAGTCAAGAGGGAGAGGAAACACAAAGGCAGTGGTAAGAAATACTTCAAAACCCACAAACTTCAGACAAGCCTGCTTGTAAACCCACCCACCCACCCAGGACAAGCCCACAGTTAGACTTTCCACTTTGCCCAGTGGCTGCCAGCAAGCGCCAGGTTGCTCTTTGCTGGCAGGAACTGCTGGGACCAAATTTGGATTCATTCAAGAAGCATTTTCTGGTTAACCCCTATTTTATAAGGAGAAAAAGGATGTGTTCAACCTTGGCTGCTGCTGCTGCTGCACATCAGCACTACCAGAGAGCTCTGCAGGGCCTGCCATGGTGCTGAGCCCTTCCCGTGGATATCAGCTTTTGGAGGAGCTCATCTGGGAAATACATGAAATTCAGCACAGCTCAGGGAATGAACACAGCACTCTGTACTTTGCAGATGAGAAAAAACCACACTCTGAAGTCACTCCTACCTAGAGTGGCACTTCCCTAAAATGACAACATACCCCACTCACTGCGGGCAGAATAAATTCCTATTCAGGTGAGTAACAGTATGAGTCTGATAAGGGCTGGACTTGCACTAAACCTTTTTACTCAGTGGGGACAGAGAGAGGGTTTGTCTCTCTGCCTGGTCCCTGATTTTTATGCAACCTGTACAAACAGAACGTTTTTAAGAGTAGTACCCTGCTGTCAAATGTGGTTGAAATTAGCCAATGGGCTCCAAAGTCTTTTGAAACATGCGTGTGCACATACATATAAATACGATTGCATTATTCCTGTTTCCTTAGGAAATCAAGCTAAAAACCCCAGGCAAGCCAAAACACACATTTTTCCTTCTGTGGAGGTTACAAGAGAACAAACCAGAAGACTGAGATAAGAGACTACAGTGAGCAGACTAAATAAACTAATCATTGTTTTTACAAAACTGGCTCGGGCCAACTGTGGGAGCACAAGGCTGGGTTAGGAAATATTCTTGACATAGGAATTATCTGTGCAGAAACACCTTTGGAGGTTTTTCTTCTCCACATCTGTTTTGAAACAGAAGCTGCTCAGCTTATGTAACATCTGAAGAGACTACACAGAGCTCATTTTCAATTGCTGTTGTCCAATTTACTGTTAGGACATCTACACCTGAATTGCCTGTCTCTTAAATAAACCAATTTTTAAGTACAATTCCCAAGGGATCTGCACAGTGACTTGGCCACGGTGGCATTCCCTTTGTCTGATCCCTCTCAGCACACACCTGGCTCTGGGACAGCAGGGATGTCCCACCCTAAATGTATCATATATCATCTAAATATCTATATATGTCATCTAACAGGGCTCTGATTCCACAGCACCACTGTGCTGTTCATGACTAAAGCAGGGAGCAATCACATGTAAATCAATCCCTCTGGCTTCAGGGATTCATTTCATTGATAAGGAATTTGAATTTCTTTCTCACATGCTGAAGATACTTTCACACGGGAGCATTTGCTCCTTCCACACAGTGCAGCTCCTGCTGTGCTGGCTTTTAACTCCTAACCTGAACCAAGCTGATGATGAAATCAAGCAAAACAATCAGGACAGGATGAGAAAACCTGAACATCTTGAAAGTGTCTGGGTTAAAAAACAGGCTTAGCCAGTTCTGGGAGCGAAAGGCTGGGATAGTAAATATACTTCATGTGGAAATTGTTGCTCAATGAAATCTTTAGGGCAAGAGGGAGTTCCCTCCCCACACCTGTTCTGAAATGGGAGCTGCTGCTGTTGCTGGTTTTTCTTCTGGGTGACCTTGGTATTCAGGAAATGGAGCTTTCACTAGTGGAAGCCAGAGCAGCAGCCAAGACAAACAGGTCCAGAAATCCCTTCCGGAGAGGGGAGAGCACAGAGGAAATGACTCAATTACCAGCAGAAGAGAACACTCCTGAGAGGTCTGGAGTCCATGACCCCTCCCCACACCTCAAAGCTGAGGGTCTCCCTCCTCTCTCTGGTGTCATGCAGTGCTTCAGACACAGCACACACCTGCTGTGGGCACGCAAAGGTCTCTCCTTTTTAACAAGGGCCATCCCTTAAAATGCCACAGCAAACAACCCCATTTCTCATGGCCTTCCCCTGAGCATCACCCCTTACACTCACAGAGGCCAGTGGGATTCAAACTCCCATTGAGTCTCTTCTGAGTTTGGAGATGTCTTTTGTGTCTGATTTAGGAGCTACGAGAGCCTGCCTGGAGCTCACGCAATACTACGAAACTTCTTTTTACACACCAAACACTTTCTAATCTGGATCAAGACAGAGCAGCCTTGGCTGCCTCTCCCTGCAACACTGGCTTTTGCTTGTAAATCCAGCAGGCAGGAAATAATTTCCAAAGTCTATAAATTAGTTTTGGCTTTGAGTACACCAACCATTAATTTCTGTGTCTGCACTATTTAATGTAGAGCTTGGATGAAATATGTTCCCACAGCTCCCAAAAAGATTGAGCTACTCCTGGATTTCCAGGGCAGTTGAGCAAATGAGTAACCATGTAATGGAAGGAAACTACACAGAACATGGTGGGACTCCTTGCCTTGCAATCCTTCCTTTCAGACAAGCTGGAACTGCAGCCCCTGCTCCACTGCCAGATGGCACACAACATGTTGTGTAAATAAAGATACCATTGTCGATGCTGTGACTACTGGGAGAACTGGGGAAAGTTTTCCCACTGGGATAGCTACAGCAATACACATCTTCCAGTCGTATTGACTCCACTGAGTAGGTCTGAAACTCTGTTAGTTTTTTGTTTTTCCAAGGCTCTTTTAACATGTTCAGCCAACTCTATCAATTTCAACATGAGTGAAAAATGGACTCCGTTTACCTTTCAAGGCAAGGCTGTCAGTTTAGGACAGCAGAGACATCACAGATAGCAAGCCCTGAAGTTTTAAATTGCAGGATGTTTAACAAAAGCAATTAGGTGCTTCTCTTGCTGTTGTTGGCAAATTCAGTCTGCTCCTGAATGAATGGTATTACAGCAAACACCTGAGACCTGTGTGATTGCTTGGGACTCTTCAAATAATGAACATTTCCAGAGCAGTTCATTACCAGCAGCCCTGAGAAGCTGCTCCAGCTGCCCTTGGTGCTGCTGCTGTGTCCTACTGCAGTGATTTGTCCTCGGTGCTGCTCAGGGAAGAGCTGATGGGAATGCAGGGGGCAGGGACAGCCCAGCAGGGCCAGCACCATGCCCGGGAATGTTTCCTGCTCTGCAAACCCCACATTTCCCTGCTCAGCTCTGCTCTGTCACTGGCAGACTCCAGCCTCCCCCAGCACAAACAGCTGGAGTTTAGTTTTCCCCGAGGCAAAGATCTAATCCTTCCTAACCATCCAGAGGAGTTCTGGTGTTTTCAGAATTTCCTCTGGGGTTTTGGTGCACTTGTCCCCGTGCCCCTGAGAGTCACAAACAAGCAATACAAATCCTCCTATGTTTGGAGCTTTCAGGTTAGATTAAAACCTATCTATTCAGGGGGCCAAAAGGCACAAAAGGAGTCCAGGAAAACTGCATTTGTCTCTGTGCACAGCAATGAATTTCATGGAAAATTAGCCTCAGAATCAATACAAAGTTGGATGCACGATGCCAGTTTTGTGCTCGTGGGGCTTTCATGCTACAGGAGATGTGGTTTCTTGTTTTGTGAAGTGCTGAAAGGCTTTGAGAGTTTCGTGGTTTTGCTGCTAATCAGTGTGTCACAGTGCCATGCCTGATCAAAGCAGGGTTCAACAGAGAAGAACAGAACACAACCTTTTCCATGCTTAGGCCCTTATTCCTGTTCTGTGGGAAAAAAAACCCCAAACTATACCAGTGCCAGGAAATCTCCCCAGTTTAATATTCTTTAATCCTGACCTATAACCCTGCTAATCGAGCTCTCTAACACACATCTGCCAATGGGCTTCAAATCTAAGCCTAAACCTAAGTCTAAACCCCAGATGGGCTCTCTCCATCACAACATGGTTACTTTAAAATGCAGAAACCATCTGAAGAGTTAGAAAAGCGAAATTCCTCCACTGTTCATTTTTCACTGGGAAGCAAAGAAAGCTCTCCTGACAGAGAAGATACATCCTAACCTTAGAGACTCCAAAGAAAGCTTCTAGAGGGAAAGGGAAAGCCCAGAACACTAGCTTAGAAGTAATATGGCAATTGCCTGTGCTGCAGAAAGCATCACATTACCAGGTTGATGTTCTTGGCTTCTATGTGCTTCAGGACAAGGGTGGCGAGGAGCTGTGTGTCCCACTCCACAGCAGGATTATCTGGAAGATCCCTGAAAATGAGAAGAGCAATCAGTCACTTCACTGCTGAGAACTTTGTAAAGATCACGCTGGAAGAGAGAGATCCTCTTCATCACAGAATGAAACTAAGATAAATTTATTTACCATATAAAACCACTGAACCTTACTTAAAAGCCTTACAGGCTGAGATACTGGAGGGTTGAAAGGGAAAGAGCAGTTCCAACACCCTCCTCATGGATTTGCCAAGGTCTCCCTTTCCTCTTACATGAAGGCAGACTTTGTGACTGCTTTACTCCAAGCAACATCTATTTTGTAAATTCTTTTTCTTGATTTATCCCAATCAAATTTAAAACCCCTTTAAAAACACGTTTTTCTGAAAGACTTCCCAGTCATAATCTACTGGTGAATTACACTGGGGAAGTACCAAGCAAACTCCTGCTCTCATTTATTCAGGAATAACCCATTAACCACAACCAGAGGACAGTAGAGTTGTAATTATACGGCTTGGATTTGATAGTAGTTGTTCATGTGTTTATTTTGTGCTTTGCATACCCAGCTGGTATGCAGAGCATACTGTGACTGAACTCCCTGCCTGGGTATTTTGGATTGCAGGATTCTAGGGGCAGGGACCACGAGCCAAATGCAAAATAGCACCAGACAGCCAAGAGAACATTCCATATTTACACAACTGAGAGCTGAATGTGACCCCCCAGTCATTATGCTTGAATGATGCCAAGAAAACATTGCTCACAAAGTTGCAAAGGTTATTAGTAACAACAGGATAACACGCAGCTGCTAAAGCCCAATAATGACATGTTAAACGGGTCTTTTTCTCAGACCTTTTCCCTCCTCTGGAAGTCTGATAATCGCTGTGAGGTGGTTCAGCAGCAAAATGACTACACAGCATTCTCCCACAGACACAGGGGCCTGGAACTGAACTGATCCAGCTGTTTGCAGCAGAGAGCAGGAGCTACAGCCCAACACTGCTCAAGCCTTGCTCACTCTCCAGACTGCAGGGACGGCAACATCTGCAACAGAACAACAGGGAAATGTCTCCTTGGCACATTCCAAAATAAAGCTCAGCCCGGGTCTTCAGGAGAGGTCTTCTGGCCACAGATTTTCCCACTGCTGTTAACAGTAGTTGGAGTGGAAGGAAGAGCTTTATGTCCAAACTGACCATTAGATTTTCCCTGTTGTGTTACGTGTTCCTGTTCGGCTCAGGCCCAAATAATGTGAATTAGAAAGCCCAGCACAAGGGAAGGAGTTCTCACACCAGGGTACATGTTCCAGCTCCGGTCCCTGTAGCAGTACTACAGCAACAGAAAGTTTCGTGTTGTTGGCAGTTCCCTCTGGTACAGACAGCACCTCTGCCCGATGTACACCAGACACCTGAATTTCACCACTGGAAAGATGCCCTGCTACATCTGGTGGCTGTCTCATCAGCTTAACAAACCTGCACCTCATCTGCTCACACACAAACTTTCACATCTCCTGTTCGAGGAGGAAGTGGCCCTGGTGACCCCGAAGGTATGACAAGTCCCAGCAGGTCACAACAAGCCCTAAACTTGCACGTTTAAAAATATGATTCACCTAAACATAGAAGCAACCACACTAAGCAGAGTCCAAGTGCAAGTCTGAAGTGCTTCAGTTGTTTGAATGATACCTTCGAGGTCTGTCAAGGCTTAATCTGATAATATTAAAGCAGTAAATTAGTGCAACAGGGATTCTTACACTGATCGCTTACGGTGCAAGTATCATTCCCCTTTTTGGGCAGGGGTTAAATGGAGGAAGTGAAGACTCCCATTAAAACAGGAAGGGTGCTCCAACAGTGAGAGGTCAGGGAAAAAAAGTAGGGCTTGGAATTTATGATGTCCAGGAGGCTCTGGTGTCATAGCCACCGCACTCAGCTTTATTGGGCTGTCTCCAAAAAGGCTGCTGGGTAGTGGAGCAGGTTTTAACTAGTTTAGACAGATAAAGATCATCCTCGTCAATGGAAATGAACAGCTGGAGGCAACGGTTTAGAATCCCTGGAAACAAAACAATCTGAAGGCATGAGCAAATTAACTCCATCAACACTGAACTGATTAAGCAGGAGTATCCTACCCAAAATTCTGCTTCTACCCAATTCCTGCTGGTCACAGAGAGAGACCACTCACTCCCAGTAAAGAAAAGGAAATCTTTTTCTTGCATCATATTTATCAGGTACAGAAGAGAAGCTGATCTTGCCAAACAAGAGACACATGCACAGAAGCACATTCCTAACTCATTAATAGCCACGGTGGCCCACAGGAGTATTCCCAACTCATTCTGCAAACACACAAACTTACACACAGTTAAATGACAAACCCAGAGTCACCTGGAGAAGTCAGCAGCAGAACTGGCAATAAATACATTCATCTAGACTGCTCCAGGAAGTGACTTTTATGGTAAGAGTTTGTATAATACTTTATGAAGTCGGAAATGTGTTACCATGATAGTAAAGACCCACATGAGACCAGTAATTTTCTGCCTGTGCTCTGGATATCAATAATTGGGTATAGTAAGGATGAAAAGGTGATGAAGAAAAGCGAGTTCATACACAGTGTGCAGCCACGCACACAGGACAGGCTTACAGGAGGTCTCCACATGCCCAGGGAATTGTGCAGGGACATCGAATTTTGAAAACTGCTCACAGAATCATACGTGAAAAAAATATTTTTCTTAATATCATAAATAGGTTCTCACCAAACCTCAACAGTCCCCTGACGTGCTGTGCTATTGAAATGAGCTGTGTTCATTGCTTTTCCCTGCAGGATTTTGTATCAGAAACATTCAGCATTTCAGTGGTTAACTGCACGCTGCCTTTCTGGCTAAGGCTGATAATGCCTCTGAGCTCAAGGTCGAAGGGTTGAGATAAAGGACTATAAAGGAGTGAAAATTAGCACATTCCCCGGAGCAGACTGGAGCTCGTCCCAGGAGACACCGTTCCCCACCCGGCCTCCCTGTCCTCTGCCCCAGAGAGCTCCTTGTTGCTGCTGTCAGTCACTGCCACAGATCAAGACATAAATCCTGCACCAGAGGCCTCCCAGGTCGTGCTGCTGGAGGGGGCTGTGGGAAGGGCAGAGGGGTTTGGGCACTTGGCCATATTTCCATCAAACTATTATGGTCTGGAAGTGATGTTTATGGGATTCCACGTGTCTGATACTGAATGCAGGTGGCTGCTTGGGTGCAGGGAAAAATGGGGAGATGCATAGGAGAAAAAATTTATATTTTTAATGGAATAAGGCTCCAGAAGAGTTGTCTTCCCAGGAATTTTCAGTGAAAGCCATGCTGTGCACTGTACAGGGGATTTACAGCTGTGCCAGGGGATCTGCAGCCTCAAGAGGGAAATAGAGAATTATGGTGCTGCAGTTGCTGCAGTGTGGAGCAGCCTCTGCTCACTGATTTCAGCAGTCACAGGAAACATCATGTTCAGAAAACAAAATCCTGCACCTTCCTATGCATCCATCCACTGGCAGCAAGAGCCAGACAGGACCCCTGGTTTTCTCCATCTCACTTATTTGCTTTCCTCCCTGCCAAGCTGAGCAGACACTGGCACCTGCAGTTCCCCTTCCCAAGGTTTGCCCAGGAAGCATGCGGTGGACCTGGATATTCTGGTCCTTGTGGAGAGCTACAAGGGCCCACAGCAAATCACATCAGCACAGTAAGCCACCATCCCACCTCGTGCAGGTTTTGCCCCGCAGCCTTACAGCTGAGAGATGTCAAAAATCACTGCGTGGTGCCAGCTCCTCTCCAGGCCTCCTCCTCTGCCTGCCCTGGGCTGGAGCTCCTCTCCCACCTCAGCCTGGCCATTAGAACACGGCGCACTCTGCCAGCACTGCTGGCCCTGCCAGCAGCACACTTTTGTAGGGTCATCTTTCTAGGAACATTTGGGCTCAAGATGACCAGATTCCTGTCATTTGGGAGGTCACTTTTGGCCAAGGTAGAGATTTAAAAACCTTCACAGACACATATTGCCAAGTTATACCCTTCTCACATGATATACTGCTCCATCCCTGTCCAATTTTCCACTGCTCATCTTCCCCAGACCTTTCAGCAGCAGCTCGTGCATTCAGATGGACAATCCTCTCTTGAAGCCTTCCGTTTAATTTATTCTGCTCGTGAACTAAGCTCTCATGACTGCTCTAAAGGTTAAGTTAAACCCAACAGCTGGTCTGTGTGATGTCCACGTGGCTTCACAAACAGCAAATGGGCTATGGGATAACCTTGAGATCCGACCCTCCGGAAATCTGTGAGCTGGGAAATCCCCAGGCCCTGGGGGCCTCTGGTTACCTGAGAGTCACCCCATGGGGACCAGCAGGGACCTCTCTGCCCTGACATGAAACCTTTCTGGGAGGCTTTTACAGGGACGGGGCAATAGAGTGACTTCTTGGAGATGTTTGGGTCTCCATTTACACATTCCAAGACACCAGAGCAAAACTTTCAAGGCGCCTGTGTGATTTTCCATCCCACTACACACCGAAAGGGTCAGGATGAAAGAGCTTTCCCATTTCTTACTGCCTCTTTATCCTGCAGCACAATCTTAATCAGTCCAAGGCTAGGGACCAGGAAACATTTTGGCATAACTTCTCCTCCTTATCCCCAGTGACTGATTTTACATCAAATCAGCCCAAAGGTCGGTGGGTTGATGGTGGAAGCAGGTGAGCTGCTGTGCACGAGGTTCCCAGCTGGGAACAACGGCCACAATGTGTTTGTTGGAACAGAGGATGCCCTTTGTATAAAGTTATAACTGTACGAAATGAACATCTGGGCAATGAAACTGGATCAAGAAGCAAAAAATCCCACAGAACAAAATGACGTGAGTGCACAATTAGTGAAAAAGCCATGGCATGACTAGAGGCAGTCAGTGACCTTTATATCACAGCATCAAAGTAATTGAAAAAACTGTGTAAACAGAAATTATTTCATGCTCTCCAAAGTAGAGCAGAGAATTTTTATTTTTGTGATTATGTTAAGATAAGCTAAGACCGGCTAGCCCTAGGACTTGAAGCACAGCCTCTAAATCCTGACTTTTATAACTATTTATAAATTTCTCTTCCTATAACGGGCAATTACAGACAGGAGGGAATTATTGCTGTTAGGCTGCATGTACATCTCTGATTCAATTGAAAATAGCCCACTTAGACAAATTATCAGCATCTTGCAACATCATGTTCTACAGAGAACAGATGCTGTGTGCTTATTGGAATGTAACAACCCACAATTTGGGAGAGAAATGGACTCGAGCAGGATGCCAACTGTCAAATGAAAAGCCACCTACGACAGGGAAGCTCAAGAAATTTTTACACCAGCAGCATCCTCCCTCTCCTCATAGTAAAGAAACACAAATTATTCTGAGAGTTGTATTTTAAGGCTGGAAATAATAATCTTAGGGTTTGGTGTAGGCAGAGGGTAAAGGAAGCAGGGAAGATGTTAATGAGTGGAATATTAACAGTAAAATACTCTGGGAGAGCTCAGCGTGTTCCCCACTGAGCCATGGACAAACCTGGCACACCTCTGGCAGGTGACACTCCAGCTTCCTCCATACCTCCCCAAAGATAAATCGTAATTAGGTCATGAGGGAACACATTTTTTTGACTTGGGCATGATCATGTGTTTCTCTTCGAGAAATAAACATCCTTTGGGTTTAAATTCACAGGAATTAAGACAGAACACAGGACTGGTTGTTTGCAAAGACCTATCCAAATGGCCCTGTACTCATTTATTTTTTTAAATGAATTATTGATGATTTCTCAGCAGAGACTGATGTCTATTCACAGAGATGACACAATTGCTTATCATAATTTGAAATCTGGTATTCATTTGACGTCTGTGCCTCAGCGCCTTGTTGATAAATTACAGCACAAAGCTCTGTAGGAACAAGTTCATATTCAGTGTCTTCGAACAAAAACAATTGATGGTTCCTTTCAAGACCAGAAATACATAGAAGCTATGATGGCTAAAGCTGATTTTTAAAAGTAACTTTAAAAAACTAGTTTGGAGAGGGCATCGGGCCCTGCTGTGTAGACAGGAAAAAAAATTCAACTCAGTTATTTCTGAATTGATGTTTAGTCACAGCATTCGTATCTTCTGCTCTTCACGCCCGTGAAATGGAAGTAATTATATATTTACTCCTATGTAAAGAAGTTTGGGATCCTTCTAAGAAAAGTTCTGTCTGTTCTCTGATTTCTGGATGGAAATTGAAGACGTGTCTCAGCAATCCTGGGTACTGGGAACCCCACAAACCTGTCCTTTATTCCTTGTACTGTCTTCCCATGAGGTACTGAATCAAGTTCAACATCTTGGTCTTAATTTGAAGGTCTAGCCCAAAATATACACAATACTGCATAAAACTCCAAAATTATGAGTATGGTGAACAGTTCTGTTCATTTGGAGCTGAGGAACTCTGCAACAAGGGTAACATCTCAAACAGTCAGGACTTCCTTAGAGGCTGGCGCCAAACACTGAATGGGTTCCCAAACCAAGTAATCACAAACTGCTTTGATTTCTACTGCAAATACCAGGAAAACTCCTTGGAACCCGTCCTTTTTAGCAGAAAACAGCAATATTTAAAGTTTAAAATTCCCCAGGCTCTCCAGAGCACATAAGAAAGCTGAGACATCTGGGCCAAATGTCATCCCAACAATGGAGACCCCGTTTGCCAAAGCACGTGACAGGGGCTGGGTGTGTCACCTACTGGGCACCTTGCTTTGGTCACGTAGGTGTC
The DNA here is from genome assembly GCA_013397725.1 of Rhagologus leucostigma. NCBI lineage: Eukaryota > Metazoa > Chordata > Aves > Passeriformes > Rhagologus > Rhagologus leucostigma. The sequence goes on from VZTD01002156.1 coordinate 66,285, forward strand.
ACCAGGCGATGCTGCAGCTGAGGAACGGGATTTCCAGGAGGGACACATCAGTGGAGAACAATATTCCTGGCAGATGTCTACAGCTCCTTGTCCAACCCTCAGTCTCGCAGCAAACCACACTCGAGGCTGACAAGCCCTTGGGAAGCAGCACCCCAAGCCAGGCCAGTGACAGCCCTGTGTCCCTGACAGCCAGTCTGTGACCAGACTGTATTTTGTGCCTCTTGACTGAGTGAGGCCCACAGCTCCCACGTCAGCGACGCGTTTCCAGCCACCACGCAGCCCGTTCCTAGCACAGCCAGCACTTTTCAGCCCTAATGGACTGCCAGCAGTGATCTGCCAAGCGCTGGGCAAGAGGCCTCCCTTTCATTTTATAGAAGCTGGATTTGTGTGCGATCTGTTGGGGGCCATTAGCAGAGCTCACTGAAAGCATCGGTCAGAGGCCAAACAGCATTTTCAGGAGATTTGGGGCTGCCATGAATTATGGGCCAGCAGTTCCTCCTCTGGCCCACCGCAATGTGGTTTGGGCAGCAGACAACAGGGCAGCGTGAGATGAAGTCAATTCCTCTCCCAACTTGGAGAGGCAGCCAGGAAAGGAGAGCACTGAAGTCCCTACCTAGTTCAGGAAAACAAGAACACACCAACCTTTTTCTGAGTACCTGTTGGCAAAGTGCATTTCTGGTATTTGTCCGAAAAGTAACAGATCTATTGGCAACATCGGGCAATTTCATCTTACAGGAATTTCATCTTATAGGATCTCTTATAGGAAAAACATCTTCAAACATGCAGCTGTCTGGGACCAAGGAGCACAGTTGCTGGGCAAAGGGATACATGCAGCAGCATTTCAGTTCAGCACCTTCCTAAGGCCAGGAAGGTGGATGGAAATGCTCAGTGGAAAGCTTGAACAGCAAACATGGACCACAGCAGCTGGTGGCCTTCGGGAATCTTGGACCACACTCCTAGAACCATCTGCTCTTGTCTGTGTCAGCTCCCAGGGGAGGGATAGACTGACCAGATCCCAAAAAAGGTGGACTGGTCTCTACTAGCACCCTGGGCTCCATTAGGTACCGCTCTGGGATGCCTCTGGCCACTCTGATATTTGGGACAATAACAGGGGAAGGACACAGCCCATATTTCTCCCAAAGCACCATCTGCACTGTAAGGAATGAGCATCACTAGGCCCATATGAAGTGATGGGGCAGATCCCAGAATAGCTCCCAGCCATGTTCACTTCCTCATTATTATTGTTGGCTTTGCCATAGTGCCTCGGAATTCCCATCTGGGCCCTGACAGTCTAAGTTGTCCTGACTGAGAACAAAAAGCCCAGCAATCCCACAATCACAAGTGATGTTTTAAAACTGAAATACAAATCACCAGCAAAACCAGGACTCTCTGAGGAGCAGACTACAGGACTTCACTCCTCCCTTACTTTATTTTGTTTTGTAAAATGCTTTGTAGAAAAGAAGAGCTCAGCAAGGCAGAGCTTGGGACAGGGTGTGTTAAGCCATTCACCAAGAAGCCATGTCCAGCTCACACGAGTCCTGGCACCACTGGCTCAAGGACAAACTTCCAGTTTCAAACTGGGGCAGAAGGTCTCACTGGCCTGGCAGAAGAGCTGTAAGAGCACAGGTAGAAGGCAATATCCTGTTGTTCTTAGCTGGGTTTGCACTGCAGTTCTGCCACAGAAAAGGTCTCACATGCATCCTAACATGCCAAGGACCTCACAGTGGAAAGGGTACAAACCCAAGGGGAAGGAACAAAAAATCTCTCACAGCAGCCAGCAAAATCTTTCAGAGGCAAATGACTGAAATACCACAACCTTCATATGCCAAATAAACCTGGTGACCCTTCATCACAACCTTAACATGAAATCTGTTTGCTCTTGGAACGATAAATACACCACACTGTATAGGCAAAACTGCAGTTCTGATTCTGGCCCAGGAAAGTCAAACAGGACTTTGCCACTGATTCAATGGCCAGACCCTCAAAAAGCAGGAGAGCCAAAAGCGTAATCACTGCAGCCAAAGAGATAGACCTTGGTCTATTTCACATAACAAAAAGACTACAGTCAGAAGCCTCAGGAGACAGCTTGTAGCCAAATCAATCCCTCAGCCACTTTAATTAATCATCTAGAAAGGGAAAGCACAGAATAGTCACTTCACGGACATTGATTTCACATGCCAAAACTTATGCAAATGCAGATGCAACTTCAACAGAGATCTCCAGAGGATGATGGCCTGATTCCAAATGCAGCTTCCCATGTTGCAACGTTCCAGCTTCCTTCTACCAATTCCATCCAAAAAAGTTTCCTGACTTCTCAGCCTCCCACAAACTCCCATCTTCTGCAACCCATTTGATCTATGCAGTGATATGGGAGCATTAATTCTTGCAGTCATGCTGTACCCACATAATGCTGATGTTCTGATGCCCTGAGCTCTCTAGCTGGGTGCAAATTTCAGTGCCTACACCAAATCACTTCCCTTTAGAATACAACGTATCAGGAAGTTAAACACCTATCTTACTCCCACAAACTTTACTGGCATGCAAAGTTTCTGCTCATGCAAACAACCCTCCTGCAGGCAGCGTCTTGCAACGCGAATGCCCCAGTTACAGGGTTCCATGAGCGAGCTCCTCTCTCTCCCTGCTCCCGGTGAAACCTCCCACAGCAGCCCCGCCAGGAACTACGCCTGGAACTCCATTTGCGACAGCAAAGTGGGCCTCGGCAACAATGAACAAACCGAGCAGAAGGAACGCGGGGCCCTTTGTGGCCGGGGCCGCTGCCAGCGTTATGCAATGCTCGCTATGGCAACCCCGCGGCGCTCGGCAGTAACCCCGCCGCAGCCACTGAACTCTGCCCCACTGGCGAGCGCCGAGCCGCCCACTCGCCCGGCCGGGCTGTTTACACTGCTCACATGACGGCCCGAGGGAGGCTCCTGGCAGCCGATCCAGCAGCCAGCCGGATTTCTAGGACCGGCCAGCACTGCCAAAAGTTGGCAGCGATTAACTCTTGCGAGCGGGGGCAGCCCGCAGCGCCCCGGAGAAGGGAAGGGCACCTTCGGAGCTTCGTCCTCCCGACATCAACCCATTGAGGCATCCAGCGAGGGGACAGGGAAATCAGGGAGCTTTAAAGAAGGGAACTGTATTGCTGCAAAATGTGGAATATGTAAAAATTCTTTTGTTTGCTAAAACGTACGCTAAAAAGTTCTGATGGTTGATACGCGGAATTCCACCCGGCACCCAGGCTTGGCAACTCTGAAATAAATAATCAATGTCTGTCTCGAGTGTGCCATTATTGGCTTGTTGCACACCGGGTAACAAATCCGATTTTTGCAGACAACAGTATCGTTTTCTCCCCTAATGAGTGGCAGATGAGTGAGGATAATGAACTGGATCTGGGCACATAACACTCGTCAAGAGCTGTGTGCTATGAGCTGCACGTACCTGGGTTACACGAGGTTGCACAGAGCTCCCAGAGTGGCACGGAACTGTCCCAGCCCTGGGCTCGGGAGCACTTACAAGTACCAGGGCACAGAGGGGGATTTGGAGGCAGGGATGCTGTGCTCCCCAGGTGCCTTGCTAAAATGGTGATTTCGTCTAACAGCACAGTCCCGCAGGAAAAAGCTGCAGATTCCCAACCCGCTGTGCGAGCGCTGCTACCGCTCCGGCACTTTCACAGCATTTACTTCCACACATTAACAGATGTTCATTAACTCACACCCCTGTGAGGCTGCTACGGTGAAGTGAGCGAGTAATAACCTCCACATTTTCTAATGAGAGAATTAAGAGCTCAGGTAACTCTCCCTAAAGAGCCCGAGGCACCAGAGCTGAGTCAGGGGCAGAGCCTGGAACAGAGCCCTGAGCTCCCGGCTCAGCGCTGCAGCACCCACACACACACTCCAGGAATATGTTTCACTGCCTGGGGCAAACAACAATCCAATTTTCTACAGGCCTCTTACTGGTGCTCTGCAGAGCCTCCTGTATTCCTGGGCACTTGGACTGCGCCGAAAACACATTTACAGTTGCAAATGATCCACCATTACCACCAACATCAAAGGAGGTGCTTAAACGTACTTCCCAAAACTTGCCAGGGACCAAAGTGTGACCTCGGCATCACCGAATTGTGCTCTGCTATGACACAGCCCTGGATGACTCTTTGTGTCAATACTCTCGTCTGCTTTTCCTTTTAGGAAAAAACTCATGTCTTGCCATAAAATATTGTACTCTCCAGTAAAACCTTGTTACTCTCAAGAAGAGGTTGTGTGGCTTTCTCTTCTTTGCTATGATGACAAGTTCATTGTCACAAGAACGGACGCTGCAGATACAGCACTGAAAAGCAGTGCCTTGACATCAGAACCACCTTTGACAGGTTCATCCAGTTATCCCTAGGCCCAAACACAGAAGTTTCATTTAAAAAATAGAAAGGAAATTTGTTAGGTCTGGCTACAAATTTAAACATCCACAAATTTAGGTTTAAATCAGTGGCTCAGTCTCATTTCTGCAGGAACAGGCTCGTTACAGTTCTCTGACCCTCACTGGTGAGAGCAGCTGTGGGAGTTCTCCTTCAAGCCTCAGTCTCTTGGCACCACTCCTGCAAAGCCCTCACCTCTCTCCCCCACGGGTCAAACCTCTGCCTGCAAATGTTTTATTCTGCAATATTATAAAATGCCTTTCCCAAGGCAAATGATAAACCAGCCTTGGCAGCCCATCGTGTGGCTACTTACAAGAAGAGGAGAAATGCTGAGTATTTGGCTTATGAAACAGAAATACAGGAAGAAAATATTTATAACAATGCTACTGTTTAAATAAGGGAGACCATAATTTATTACAGATGTGACCCTTCTCCAAAATGAAGGGCTTAAATCTTGCTGATGCAATTTAATGACAAGAAGCAGAATGGACTTAATGAAGAATTCAACCAACTTCAATTCTCAATTGCCCCCTTTTATCGCCTGCCATTTTGTACCCCAAAAATAGGAACAAAATTTGCTTCTTGCAAGCATTGTTTGTCAGACTTTTCAGTGCTCAGATTTAAAAACTGATTGATAGGAAAACATCCATCCTTCATCCTAAAAGAGACTGAGCACTACTACATTTAACAAAATTCAGTTAATTATTAACAATTAAAGAAGAGAAAATGGCACGAAACTCAGACAAGATTTGTTATGCTTACAGTCACATATAAAGAATGTAGAATGTATGTGCAGGGAGGGGAGGATAAAAAATTAATTATTTCAGTGCAAATGGCAATTGCAGAGAAACAGACTGCAACACTGAAATGAGAAAGTCCTGAAATTACCGTACAAGGAGTCTGCAGGTATAATGAGATAGAGTTAATATGTGACTGGTTAGAAGAGGGGGCATGACTTGCCATGGAGTTGTAATCAAAATGTTTTCGTTTAATGCTTCACTTGGCACAGGAGGATCAGATAACAAAATATTCACCCCAAATCCCACTTTAGTTTCTAAAAAAGTATTTCAGTTTCCTGCACTGCAGTAAAAATATTTTTAAAAAATTTTAACCAAAATGGATTGAAGAAGCTACAAGAGGCAAAAGATGCTCAGTGATGTCCAGCAAAGAGTTAATTTCCCTTCTTCCTGATGCAAAAAAACTGAAATTATAAAACACCACCCACATTTGCTAATCTAATGCACATTAGGAAAAAGGTGAATATGTGACAAATTGAAGCATTCACTTCCTATTTTCTTCATCAAGTTCTGTTTTCTCCTTTTTAAAAAGCTGGTGTTGCATCATCTGAACAGCATTTCCTTCAGAATAAATTACCTAAAGTGCTCAAAATGGGCTTCAGTATCTCCACCAAGAGCAATAGTAAAACTCCATGAGCAAACTAGTAAAATTCATCCGACTTCTTTGAGATACTGAGTATCTTTTACACTGTTTTACTCATTATATGAAAATACCTAAATATGTGTTTAACAATTTGCCAGCATCACTTACCTGCTAACAGAACAGCTTGTTCTATTTGTAGTTGCTGAATGTCAGGAACTCTGCGTTGCTGGCACTCTTCGTTGGTGGGCTGGGTTCTCTTAAACAAGATTCCTACTTGGTAGTGGGGTTATGTCAAAGGTACTCCCAACCTAGCAAGTGCCCTTTAAGGAATTGATTCTTTTTCATAGTTTGCTCTAATCTGAAGTACCACACCCACCACCTTCTAACTCAAATTTACACTGGAACTGAAAAACTTTGTAATTTCACATACACTGCCTGAACTAGGGCCAAGGGGAATAAAACCATTAAGGTTTCACGTGAACTCAGAGAAGAAAGACTTCTTTGGTAACACAATTACAGAGCACAGATCTCGTAAGAGGAAATGAACCTCAGGGATTTATTTGATTAGACTTTTTTTTCCTTTTCCTTTTTAATGATAGCAAGGGCTCTCCTTCCCCCACGCCTTCCAGTCTAACAGTAGATACTAACCAAATTCTTAGCAGGCAGGAACTGGGACTGTTACAGAGATGTTTCAGTGGGACACTGTTATGGGATGGAGTGTGTCCAGCTCAGTTTTGAGTATCTCATCCATCTTGGTTGTTGCTGCTGAGGAGCCCTGAACAACACTCCAGCTGTATGAAGAACTGGTTTGTACAAGGAACTGAGGTCGTGTCCCACCACATCACCTTTCCAGCATCAGGACAAAGCTGGAGCAGGGATCTGTGAGCCACTTCACAGGCCGTGCAACACTCAAGGGCAGTGACCAGTTTACTTCGTTGTCTTGGTAACATTGTGGCTGACCTGGGTTGACCAGATCAGTGTGACTTAATCATCCTAAGAAGGAAACAACTGCAACAAGTGGCAGAGCTAATTATTGTAGGTTCCCTCCCTGAATGGACTTCCTCAAGCTCGTGTCTCACGTTCACAACCTTTGGCCAGCCTAAGCATTCAAACAATCCTGATTGTGCACCTCCCTGAACCAACCAAGTCACCTGCAGCACTTACTGTGCACTTTGTACCATGGATCTGTACATATTCAGTACCCACACACTCCCTGGGATCTCAGGAAGCAGCAGGTTATAAACTCCTATTTACACTGTGTCATATCGAGGATTTTACTGACAGTATGTTAGTTACAATGTAAAGTGCATGTTTTACTTACTCACTGTGTTTAAACCCTGTTTTTCTCTCTCTCTGTGTACAGTAATGCAGCTGTGGAGATCTGAGAGACTAAAACAAATGGTGCCCTGATATAATCATAACAGAGCTGGAGGAGAGGCAGTTTCAGCAAAAGCCTTGACAGCAGAATCTGCTTCTGTTTAAGTCTGACCCGTTCTCCTTGCAGAAGCAGCATGACAGAATGTTTTGTAAAAGATTTGTATTTATATGCTTGGCTGTCAGCTCTAGATGTTGCTCCTTGTCTGTATAATAATTATATGGAATGCTCAGTGGAGATGTTCTCTAAATTGAAATAAACAGAATCAATACAGACTTTAGTTAACTGCACTGTCACACCACATGAATAAAACAGGCTGATGGATTCTCCTGGCCAGTGTTCAACAGGGATTTGGTCATTGTTATTGCTATGCAAAGTGCATGTTAAACAGTGTGCCAGCAGTTGAAAAATGCCATTTCTGTCTAACTTTTACCTCCTATTGTTACCAGGAACTCCTAGGATTCCTCAAATAGAAAGAGTTGCATATTTATCTCTGTCACACAGTACAGACGAAGAAAAAGAAACATTTCAGAAAATAGCTGTGTACAATGGATAACACTGGATAGGGATCTAGGGGACAGATATTATATAAAAAATGACTCAACATAATTTTACAAGTTAACTTCGAATTCCTCCGCATTTCTTGTCTGTATTTCTCCCAACATCAAACCATCTTTTTTTCACTCTGCCTGACGAACTGCTACAGCAAAACTGACTCCTGGACCTTCACTTGGTTTTGCAGTTTATCTGTCCTTTAGAGGGTCTCACAAAACGACTGCCAAACCCCTGAACACGGTCACTTCCTTCATCATCCCAACCAGACAGAGGTTGTTTCAGTTCACTGGAAGGCACTGAAGCATGTACAGGTCTCATCTGATTACAGAGAGCCTATAATGCCCCGAGGCCACTGAGACTGTCAACACAGCTGTCCCTGTGTGCTGAGACAAATGTCCTGCTGGGCAATCCCTGAGTCAAAATGGAAACACAACTTCTGAAATGGATTAGGGGTAAGGACAAGGACTGTAAATAGGCCAGGAAACCAGGGAAGTTTATTAGCTATTGCTAAAGGAGATTCTACTGAGCTGTTAGAAAGTACCTTGACTCTGGTGCTGTTCCGCAAGTCCGAGTATTCCGAAGTATTTTACTTCTCTGCTCACCTGTTGCTAACATAACATCTAAATGAACATTTTCTGAGCATGTCTCAGACATACAAGACCACACAGAATATGCCGGCCCCTCGCGGGTCTCGCCTCACCCACCGGCTCCTTCCAGGGGCCACCCGGTTTGTCGTCTCCTCGGGGGACTCTCCCCGCCTCTTCCCGGGGCTGTTCAGAGAGCCCGCGCCTTTCCCCTCCTCCGGTGATGCTTTAGAGAGTGCTCCTGCCCCTCACAAAGAAGGGAGGTGCAGAGATCTGCACTCTGATGGCATAATTAGCTCTTGTGAGAAAAGCAGTCTTGCTGCATCAGCATTGAGCAGCTCCCACCCTCATCCATCCCACACCTTCACCCATCCCACACCTTCACCCACCCCACATCTTCACCCACCCCACACCTTCACCCATCCCACATCTTCACCCACCCCACACCTTCACCCACCCCACACCTTCACCCATCCCACACTTCATCCTCCCCATGCCCTCAGGAAAATCCTGGCAGAGCTGCAGTCAATGGCAGAAATTCTGTTTCCTGACACAAACTCTGCAGCAGAAGCAAACTGGAGCAATCCAGTCACTCAAACCACTGAACAATCTCCTGAATGTACACCCTGAGGGTTAAACATCCCCAAATAAATTACTGTTAATGCAGATCACTTTAAGGCCAAACAAGTCTGGGCAATATTGTTTAAACATTAAATTCTGCATGTTTATTTTTCTAATACCTCTTCATATTCTTTCTTTTTAATTAATTTTCTGGTCATCTGTGGCTTAGAAAATGATTGATTCAGTAGGTATCTGCTCCCACATCTGGGCTTTCTTTGAACAAAGTCACAAATATAATGACTCTTCTCCTACATAATACTTTATTGCTTCCTACGTTCATGCTTTTGGTGTTTTAATCATAACTAGAGGCTCACACACTCCCATCTCAGCAAGTACAGTATGCTGGATAAGCCAAAAAACCATTTTCAGTTGAAGGCTTGCCCAGACATCTAATATCTTATCACAGGAATCTGCAATTTTCTTTTGCTCTGAGTCACTGATAAAAAATTTACTTCATGGAACATTTGAAATGGGAAAAAAATAAAGGAAAACAGCCCTGTAAAACAGAACTCAAAGCACTGGCAGGAGCATTCTCAACCTTGGGCCTTGTCCTTCTCAGTTCAGCTGCTCCAAGGGCCAGGGAGTGTTTGTGACACCACAACAGTGATGGTGCCACACAGAAAACTCACACCAGGCCGTGGTGAGGGCCAAGCCAGCAAAATTCCTACCTACCTCTTCCTGCAGCCCAGGACAGGTGGGTTTCAACCCACCCATTTTAAATAAGTGATTCAGTTCTTTCTAAAACAACTCTCTGTCTAAGGATAAAATTTAATTTCTCCAGTTTGTTGTATTAACAGCCATGGAGTGATGCATTTCTCCTCACTAAATGAACTTTTAGTCATGGTTTGTGCAATTTTGAGTTGAGATGGAAGCTGGAGCTCCAAATCATAACAGTGTTTTATAATTGTTTCCTAACAACTGGGTAAATTATATCAGAATTTCTAGAAATAATAGAAAAGCTTATCAAAACACAGTATTAAAAACTAACACATGCAGTAAACAAAGATAATATTAACTGTAGTTAAGGAGATAAAGCAGTTGGTTTTGGATCACACATGCTGTTCAGGCATCTAAAAAATTAGTAGAACAGACTTTCACATCTATTTTTATTCACAGACCACAAGATGAAAAAGGATTTCCTCCTTCAGTTTTGAATGAGCTTCTCAACTCTGAATTACTGAGTGTCTGATAAGACAGCTCAAAAGGAGTCTCTCACTCTAAAATAAGTCTAGTGCTAAGTGAGAGGACTCCATCCATTCTGTGGTTTTACTTTCTCTTAAACAGCGGCAGGAAAAAGCACAGTGCCTGCCTCTTTAATTTCATGTAAGTTAGTGTGTTAAGACTATATGGAGCTTAGTTCTTAGTACAGATGGTCATAAATGCACATTAAATCACAATGTTTTATTTTAAACCATTTAATTTAACATAATAAAATATTAATAATTGCAATAAATTTTGATCCATGCTGCTCCAGTGGCTTTTGGTTTTACAGGGAAAAATCAGGCTTGCCAGCTAATTAATTCTTGTGACTAATTGTAGTTATTATCAGTGTTAGACTTGTCCAGCCAGCAGGACCACTGTGGTCATTATTTTCATACAAAATGTGTGTAACAGCTCAACAAACCCCACCCACCAAATCTCCTCCCCGTGTTGGTCCTCCTATATGACCATCGAGACATCTCATGGACAAAGCAAATAGCTCAAGCATTTTTAATATCCATTATTAGGCCTGTTTTCCACTTCCTTCATCATTCTGGTGGCAGTTTCCCAAGTATTTTACACCAAGATACTGAATTAGAACAAGAGACTCTCAAACAACACCTGAAGAGGCAATAACAGCTCCTTACTCCTGTCTGATATCCAAAACCTGGGAAATACATATGCACAGGTTAAATGACAGTGCAGCATTCCTTGAGCTGGGCTTGGCTTAAAACAAAGGACTCTTGGGTCTCATCTGCACGTTCAGATTCCTGAATACACTGCCTCAAGCAAATGAGTGTGTGCTAATCCTGTGTAAGGATCACTTCAAGCCATTCATCTGTTCACAGGCAGAGGGAGAAGAGGAAAGAGCACAAAGGTGCAGCATCAGCAAACTGGGCTGGGCCTACTGCTGGTCATGTAATGGTACAACAAAGAACTGAGACCCCTGTGCTCGTCCCCAGGTTCTGCTGAGAGGGCAAAAAGAGCCTCTGGTCACCTCCTTCCCACGACTGGACTGAGCACGTGGACTCACTCGTACAGGTTCAGTGTTTGCCCTTGAACTGGTGTGGGCTGCGTTTGGCACTCTGCTTTTAGATCAATATATAACCCAGGAGTAATCTTATCTGGCAGGAACAGGGGTATTGGGGGGAGGGGGAGGAACACAGCCTCAGAGGTGAGGAGAGCAACTCTTCTAAATGTTAATGGGTTAAGAATAGAAAGGTCAAATGCCTGCCTTATCAGAAGGCCCCATGTGCAAACAGGCACGGAGCTCAGCAATCAGAGCACCAGCTGGGTATAAATGTCAGAAGTTAGTTACTGTAGCTGTAAACACCAAAAGCAGGATGGTGCAACTGGGAAACCTCCTAAGACACTTCTGGTTTATACAGATCACTGGGAAAGTCCAACTGTCAAGCCTGGCTGGAAATTACTTCAGTCTTAGAGCTGCTGTGGAAGCAGAGAGCACCTGTGAGCTGCGTGGTGGCCCCAGAGTGAGCCACTGTAGGAGGGGGTGTTGAGTGTGTCCTGTATCAAACATCCCGTGCTGGCTCCAGATTGCTCTCGCCAGAACTCACACATTCTCCTGGAATAAGGATGGATGAGGATGGAGACACAAAGTCTTTCCTTACCTCCCTGTAGGTACAGAGGGCACTAAACAACAGAAGCTGCATGAGGACTCTTGAGCACAACGTGTAATGGATTGGGGTGGAATAAGATGAGGCGGCACAGTAAAAATATATCTCCCTTTAATGCTAATACATTTTTAGCCCTGTTCTAATTAATCTTCTTATTGGCATCCAAGGAAAGAGGCCAGAAGTTGTATTACACTGGGCAGTAATCTTCTTGCAGATACAAGCAATCAACTTGCAGGAACGATGAAGAGCACAAACACACACTGGTGTGAGAGTTACTGCGAGGGGCCTGTGCCAGCCACCACTGCTTCCAGCCTGGCACCTTTTGCCTGCAATAAGCTGTCAATAAAATTAATCAGCTGATTCCCATTCTCTGAAAAGATTGGCAGTGAGCAGCCATGTTAAGAACATACTGTTGTTCCCTCTCTCCTGGTACTGGGATTGCCCCAGGAGAAGGTTTGCTGAGTTTGGGAAACAGATACAGGATACCTGGCACAGCTCCCTGCTTTCTGCAGAACAAAGAGCACCATTCTTGTCAGCCTGTTCCCAGCTGTAAACAACTATCAAAGGAGAGGGTTAATTACCACGTAAAACACGAAGAAGGAATAATAACTACAAATCCAGCAAGGCTAAATATATTTTATCCCACAAAAGGGATAAACAGGATCTGTGCTCAGAGCTCAGAGATCATATTCTAACCATTGAATAGTTACTTTAATTGGTAAAGATAGGGTTACATTTAAAAACAAAAAAGGAATGCACCCATATGAAGCCATTGCTCTCTGAAAGATGATTTTTTGATGTTTGTACCACAAAGCGACACTCTGCAGTTAACTGGCCAGGCCTCCAGCCCCAGCCATAGGGGAGAACATCATAACCTACTTAAATCTGCAGGCTGCATCCTCTCTGCAGCAGAGCTCCCAAACGGGCACAAATGGCTCGTTCCGTACACCAGCATTACTCGGCATCTGTTTATCCCCCGGTCTCCTGCCGGCATCTGCTCCTTTGCTGACACACATGAGCTGCTCCTCTGCATTACCACCCTCGTTTGCAGTCTGGGAACTCGAGTTCATCCATTTGAAAGAGCACAAATATTCAGCAGCACACGTTTCACACACATGGCATCACTGAGCTCTATTAACAGTTCTGTTCAACCCTGAAGCTACTGGATTTCCAGTGACAGCTCCAGCACGTTAACGACTTGGGATGTTTTCTGAATTCATGTAGGGAAGAAAAAGCTTGTATAAAAATACAAGATTTTACCTTTTTCTATTCACAGCAAGAATGACCAAACTTATTTATCCTATGAGTCACATCCTGAAAGCTTCACACGGCTGACAGCCTCGAGAGATATAATACACATTCTGGAGAGCCACTGCAGGAGAGAGAGAGTCTTTTCATCTCTCATTTCTTGAGTTGAGAGCTCAATTTAGGAATAGGAAACACAACCCAAGTCTTCCAGCAGCACAATGACATTTCCCGAGTTGCTGCGAATTTGAATGAAATAATTTGCCAACTCTGAAGGAAACTGTGGAGATTCTGCCACAACTCCTCTGTTTCATTATGCAGGAGGCAATTTTGAGAATGCTGCCTCAGCTCTGCTGTTTATTGTGTGGACGTGTCTGCCTGCTACAAGTCCTGTCACTGCCTCTCATTCTGACACATGCTGGCGTTTTCTTGGCTCTCAGTCACAGCAGGGGAAGAGCACAAGGGTATTGCAGAAACACCTCCTTTCTTCATCCCTCTTTGACATGTTCACATCTCAAAAGATGATTCTGTGAGCACGTTTCTTGCAGCTGAAACTGTTTTACAGAGATTCAGAATTGGGCAATTAAAATGTATAGCCTACCACAGCATTAAATGCAATCCAGGAGAGACCATATGCAATTTTCTGACCTGTGTTATTTCTATGCTGTCATCATTCTGAGGCATTTGATATGCTGCTCTTTGGTTTAAACCCAAGAATGGTATTTGAATTTTTACCATAATAAACTTTCTCCACAGACTTTGCATTCTCATTATTCTATCCATGCAAGCCACAAGGATTTTTTTCCTCCTTAAACGTCCAATCTGCAGGCAATGGTTGTGAAACTCCATTATTTCCAGGAACTGCTGGCAACCTACTGCTGTCTGCTCTTCTCAGTATTGCCTGTATTTTCCTTGTTCAGCCTTAAAAGCCAAACTTGGTTTGCAAAAATGTCTGGGTTTCTTGATGCCAGAACTGAATAAAGTGTAGAACGGGACAGAATTAGATGGTTTTATTATGCTGAAAATCCATTAACTCACATTAAAGTCTGTAAAACAACAAGAGCATAAAACTGGAAATAGATGCTCAGCCTTAAATCCTATTACTCAGAAATTTTCCTAGGCATTACCAATCTTTTTGGCAATGTCTTTTTAAGATCCACCTTAAATCTTTCTAAGCTACACCACCCTCATCTGATCCTTACAATCAAAACAACGTAGAATATTTTTTAAAGTGATAGCTACTTGGATTTTCATCATTCAGTAAAGTCAAAATAATCTGTAAAGAAAGGCAGCCTGAACTGTCCAATACAGATGATGTCTGCCACAATTTGGTCTTCAACAGGCAGAGGTAAAGAACAGGCAGGTATTCTCAGTTGCCTGGGAAGAGAATACACAACAAGAAATACAGCCAAGAAAGCTGGAAGATGTGACAAAGGTTCTGGATTATTCAAATCTTTCATCTGTCAGGACAATCTAAAAGTTGTAATGGAAAACTCCCCACCTAAAGGTTATCTGCAGGACCACACAGTGATCTCAGCCACCCACAGCAGGATCTTCAGAGAAAACAACAGCATTATTCCAAATTTACATTGGCAGGACCAAGATCAGAATCTGACCAGATCCAAACAAAAACCAAACAATGCCACAGGCTGTAAGAACAATCATCAGTCCATGGGGTGTAAAAGCAATGGAGACCTCTGTGATTCCAATGCACTTCAGTGACTGAAAATATTCCAGCCCTATTGTTCTCCCTCTCCACAACATCTTGGACCTCATTCTGTGTTCCTGAGCACTCCTGACAGACAGCTCTAGAAGGATAACTGACAAACTCACAATGGCCTGAGCTTCTTCAGCTGAGTATTGCCTTGCATTTCATTTGGGAGAGCCAAAAGGTATGGAGCACTGTCTGAGGCTGCGTCCTGGGAAGGGGAAACCGACCATCCACGATGTCAGCCGAGTTCATTCCTAAATGCAAACCACATTGGGCTGTCGAGCACGATAATAAAAACCTGCTGACCTAGTTTCCTGCAGAACAAAATCCTCTGTCTCCCCTCCTCCTGTGCCAAACCTAATTCAGAGCTCAAAATTAACCCTTTAACTAGCAAGGAAAACTCTAATAACGACCCTCAACACTCCTACAGCATCTCACACCGTAAGAATAGCATGAAAACAGCAACTGGTCCATCCCCACAGCTCTGCAAAAAGGGAGGGTTATTGCAGGATGAAAGTAAGACACAGAGAAGGTCAGAGACCTTAGCAGAGTTCAGCAGAGAACTTAAAATTTCTCTGCCTTTAAAAGAATTTTGAAGCTCCGTGCTCCAACTGCTTTGTTTGGTAACATTTCTCCTATGCAAATATAAAATCTTCATTCATGATGTGGCAAAAAAACAACAGCACGGCTCGGCGTTCTTAAAAACTGCATCAAACCACTCAAGAAAGGACCACTGTTCTTCACGAATTTTGCAATGTCAACTTGCAAGTCCATTTCTGAAAGATGAGAGCTGATTGTGTTTGCTCCAAGTGTCTGGCGAAAGAGTTCACTTGCAATGGCTTCACTTCCTCAGTGATGCAATGTTTCATTTGAAGGGATGCCTGGGGGAGCTTCAGAATGGACCCAGAATGCAAAAATAACAGGGCATGTCACAACAAACTCAGCCAAGAAAATACAAATGGGAATTCTTTGGCTGTAGGATGCTTCCAAAGGCAGCTCTGGATCATGCTGCTGCTGCAGAGCAGAACCCACTGCAATCAGGTAGGAGCACTTGGGGAGCCTCAGAGTCCAGACTGCTGAGAGCACCTTTGCTGGCTCACACTGGCACTGTCAACTGGAGGAGCTTTCAGTCATGTGTCAAAGAGGGGTTTAATTAACAGAAGAGTGGAGATTAACAGTTGATATAGAGCTTTACAAATGGGTGTTTTACAACGAGGCGACCAATGTGCAACCTGCAAGTGGAATTGCTGACTGCAGCCAGAGCTCTCAGTTGTTGTAAGAAAGATCCTGCACTGAATAATTTAATCACTTGTTGCTCCTGTATGAACTGAGAGAGCTTTGCCTACATCCAGACAGCACCCAGGACCTGGAACGACTCCAGAGTTTCCTACAACAGTGTCTGAGAAAAGAAGGAAACAGGAAAGTGACAACTACACGGCATTGTCAGCAATGCCACTTCACCTGAGAAGAGGTTCCTGTCTCTGTCACTTTGTCAGTCTGCAGGGAGGCTGTTAAGGCTCACAGAGCAAAGACAGCACTTAATATACTGTACCCTCCAGGGAGTTTGAAGTGAAGAACAAAAAACCTGGATGAGGGAACACTGCAAAGGTTCTTGTAACTATATCTGTTCTCTAGATGCTGCATCTTCACAGGTGAACTCCACAAAAGCTTCTGCTCCATCTTGGAAACGAGGAAGACAAAAGTCTGAGTTCCCACAGACTTACTACTAACATTGGTTAAGGGTAGAAACGTGATGATGGAAAAAGAGCATCTTATCCATCATATCTGGTCCCTGAGGGGTTAGGAGCTGTATATGCTTTTTTTATTGACACAAACAAGCTTTAACTTCTATTGTCTTGCAGAGGAAGAGAAGGCTGAACTCAGCTCTGGCTCACACATCATCTGCAATTCCAGCCAAATCCCAGCCACACAACTTTTATTACTGGGAGGATGTCAGAGGCAAAAGACACAGCTGGATACTCAGATCCCAGACTGAGCTTTGCTGTGTTGGCAGGGAGACAAACCAGCTTTTGATTTGTATGTAAACAGAGCCAATCTGAACTGGAAGGTCATTAAGAGAAAACACATTTTACACAACACCCATTGTACAGTTCCCTTTCCAACTTTCCCCATACCAACATTATTTTTTTAAACAAGACTTTGTCTTCTCTTGTTGACTGTTTCAATGACAATTCCTGGGCGTGCTGAAGTCAATGGCCAACCTCCACTGGAATTGATGTAACTGAAATTCTTTAGCTTGGATCCCAAAGAGGAGTTTGCCTAAGAGAGAATGTAAATCCCCTCCTCTGCTTTCCTGTACAGTAATTACCTGCAAAAAATGCAACTCCATTGCAGAGGCAAAGGATGATGTTTCCAAAGCA
Organism: Rhagologus leucostigma; assembly: GCA_013397725.1. NCBI lineage: Eukaryota > Metazoa > Chordata > Aves > Passeriformes > Rhagologus > Rhagologus leucostigma. Next base: position 83,376 of record VZTD01002156.1, read on the forward strand.
TGTCACAGCCTCAGATCTCACAGCTTTATCTTAACCGAGGCACTCACATTTTCAATGTAGCTACAATTAAAATAAAATTATGAGAATCCACAGAGAAACCACACAGTTCTTGTGATCAAGGCGTTAACGCCCGATCCATTATTGTGAGAAGGCTTTTAAGAGCATTCCCAGCAGAAATAGGAATATATTTTCCCTGAGTAAGCTCGGAGGAATGCAAAGACTCAAAAGCTTAAGCAGAATCCCTGCTAGATTTTTTTCTGTTTGTTCCTCCTTTTTGATTAACATGCTGTGACTATTTGATACAATTGTTACTCTTTAAGGGTAAGAGTTAAGCATTTCTCTGAAAGAAGACCTGGGTCTGCCTATAATTAAGAGCTGCAGCTTCAAATGACGGACTAACCGAGAAGTTTCTGGGCTATCCAAGCAGGGAACCTTCAGGAGCAAAAGGAAATTTGCCTGTCATTCTCCATTAGTTCCTCAGGGTCAGTGTGGGCAAAACACACTGAATTGTTCCATGTGTAACCAGCAAAATAAAGAGGTTGCTGTAGTTTGCTGTGTTTGAAAGGGGACTCCTGGGTACAACTGTTGAAAATAGCTTTAATCTAAAGGCTGTATCTTTCTATAGTTTCCTGGAACCACGAAGAAAGTCCACTCAAAATGTTTTAACAGGAAACCAGCAAACCCAAAGACACTTCCTTCTGCTTGGACACAAGTGTTCTAGTGACAGAATGGCTCCCAGCCAGGAAATCTCTGTTCCCAGGAGACAGCAAGCTGGGACAAGAACCATCTGCAAATCCAGGATGGCTCCTTGGAGCTTTCCTTGCTCTGAAGATGATGCCTGTCTTTAATGCATGCGGGGACTTTCAAAAATCACTCAGAAAGAATAGTAAAAGGCAGTTCTGAATGAACTAAGAAAGAACAAAAGGAAAAAAAATACTTGTAATGGATTTTCCTGTTCTCCTGCATGTCCCTATCTTCAGCCCCAGACTCCTGAAACGCAGCCATTATGCACAGCTTTGTTTCTTTTCTTACCATAAGCTTAGCAATGCTGATGGTTTTTAAGTCAAATCAAACTTTCTTCAGCTTCAGGGGATGGCTGGGATCCCTATTCTCGTCTTTTATGTTTTGAGATCAGTATTTCATAGTTTTTATTCTGCTAAAATCATCTTGAGCATTAAAAGTATCAATTTCAATGCAGAGTATTTTGATTTGATTTCCATAAACCATTTTGTCCTCTAGCTGTACTCCTTCATTTCCCCCTGCATTTATTTTGAGCCCTTGGCTTCTCTGGCCAGGCTCTTCCCTTCAATCAGTCCCTGCTGTGACTTCACTGATGTGCTGTGACAGGTCTCTGTTGACATCTGAGGGAGAATCCTTGAGTGTTTTCAAAGGTACCACTGCTCATTGCCCTGCTGAGGGAATCCAGGGGACGTGGCCCTCTGGCACTGAAAGATCTCTTTCGCTTTCACCACAGACCCTTCCCCTTGGTGGACAGCAAGGAAGTTCCTTTTGCTGGAAAGCTGAGGAAGGACCTGGTTCATGGCAGCCCCAAGGATGCAAAAGGGCAGATTTCCTCACTGACAAGAATATCTAACTTAGGACAAAATAGCTAAACCTAACTTAGTGCAATACAAGGCTTTGTTTCAGAAAGCAGCTTTCCTGGAGGGCTGTGAGACAGCTCAATCCCCACAAGAATTTCCTCTTAAATTATTTCATAGAGCAACACTTAAAAGCAGATGCCTGAAGGCAGACTTTGATATAATCCTTTTTATAAAGTGTTCTGAGGTCCTAAAATGTCAGCAGGAGCTGCCATGTGGGAAAGCGGTTTGAAAAAATTATCTATTTGGAAACATAAATTAAAATAGGTGGCCAAATATTTTATTGTCTTCTCAGAAAGAAAACAATTTACATTTCCAGAATGATACTAAACAGAAATGAAATTTGGCTACAGATTGATAAATATCAAGATCCCCACCTGAATGACAAAGTACCTTCTTGTCACGGTGAAGCTTGTTAGTGTTCAGGATGATTTTGAGTGTGTTTGGCTGATTCAAGGGATGTAGGTTGATTTCCCTGCAATACACCCTGAGCATGTGATCAATTTACATGTAAGATTTCTGGTCCCACAGATGTCGTTCTTAATTAAAGGAAATTCTGCAAAAAAATAAAGGCCCTTACGGAACTGCTGGGGTAAGGAAGATTAAGAAAATCCCATCACTCACTCCTGAAATATGCAGCTCTTCCAGAATAAAGCATGGCAGCAATTCTAATCAGCACATAGATCAGCTTTTTAGAATTAGCAATAAAATAAAATGTCAAACTGTAATACCACAGGGAACTTAGGAAGACAAAATGTAACTCATTACCACAATTACTTCAGCAGAATTAAAACTATTAAATACTGATCCCAAATTATGAAATATTAGAACAGAAAAGAAGAAATATTAGGGAATAATATCACCTTTGTGATAGAAACAGATAATGGGTAAGATAAATATATTTTTTAAGAATCCCACAGCTCCGTGCACTCAGCACCCACATTCCCATCAATAAACCCAAGGACAGCAAACCCAACCTGGATCAGTGGGATGGACTTAATGACTGTGTTTCTGAATTCTAATAAAAAGGCTCAGATTCCCAGTGATATATTATGCCCTCTGAAGGGCCTGAGTGTTTTTATATCTTTGTGATCCTCACAACCAGACACACACACTATTTACTTAAGGATATATTTTTCCCATGACCTTACAGACTCATTTCTCTGTCATGGAGAGGTCATGGAAGGAAGTTAGTTAGAAGTTAAATATGAGGAAGTGCAATAAAGCCTATTTATCTTATAGGAAGAAAAAACAAGTCCAACAGCACAGAATTATTACATAAAAAATATAAAAAAATAGATTTTGAGCCTCTCTGCAGCCTCATAAAAATAGCCTGTGATTGTGCATGGGCAGATGTCCTCTCTCCTGTGCAGTGTCTGATCAGAGCCCTTTTGGACTTCAGTGAAATAATAATAACAAAAAAGCAAAGGGAGTGCAATTTCCATGGAAACTTGGAAAGAGATGTAACATTGTTTGCCGTAAGCGTCGGACTGTGAATGGAAAATTTTCCAGTTTACACAGATCCCAGCTATTATTTTCTTTGCAGTGCAAACTTGGGCCAAATATTTTCTGTCATATTAAAGATGCAAATAGTCAGTTTTACTTTCTGTCCAGAACAACTGTGCACAAAAGCTTCAGAATCTGCAGTAAAACATCTGATATTTATCTTTCCATGAACCCAAAACACACATTAGAAAAAAACAATAATTTGGGCTTCCTTTTATCTGCTGCTCTTCAGAAAGTGAAAGCAGTTCAGAAATCATCTCCTGTTTATGTGCAATGTTTCAGACTAATAGACAGCCAGAGCATTGGCAGATGTGCCCACTGTAAACGGGAGCTTAACTTACAAGAAAATCTACTGTTGGAGCACATAAAATGATAAAAATATACCAAAAGCACAGAGTTTACATTAACATTTATATAAGTAATGAAGTGACTTCTATGTTACATGACTTTCAGAACTCACTCTCTTGCTACTCCTCCTTTACCCAGCAGCAGGAATAATTGTGACAGTCCGGAAACTAACTTTGAACAATACAAGCCCAGGTTCTGAGCTGGGCTGCTCCGAGTGTTAAGCCTTGTGTGGGAATGGTAACAAAAGTGGATTGTAAAACTTTTCTCCCCTAAAACCCAGCTGGTTGGTGTAGTGTTGGAGCTGTGATAATGACATGGCAGCTCAGGGGACACCTCTGCAAATCTGGTGACTGACCTGTACTAGCCACAAGTCAGAAGAGTCCAGAGCTCAAATCTAAACTAGTCTGGAACACATCTGCATGCCCAGACACCCCTGCCCTTCCCACTCCTGGACATGTCCCACACAGCAGAGAACTTTTCTGCAGAGATTTGTGGGCACATCAGATCTCTAGGGCTGAAAGGTGGGTACAGTTTGGGGCCATATCTGTGCAGATTTGAGTTGTCCTTAACTGAGATAACAATCACAATGGCAACATCAAACACAGCTCCTGAAGGACCAGCGCAAAGCAGCTGTGTGATAGAGCCTGAACTGGTCCTGCTGGGAATCCTGGATATACTTGAGAGAGTCATTGTTTAAGGCAAGGCACTGCTTAATAAGGATTTGGTGTTTAGCTCAGATTTCATCATAGACTGACTGAAGCTTTCTCTTCACAAGTTCACACACGATTCCAAATATCATGTTGATTTTACACCTGCCTGCCCAGTGAGACGACAGAGCAAGTCAATCACCTGGCTTTGCAAATCTATTTCCCCTTTTACATCTTGAAAATTCTACTCGCTCACTTGCAGATCACACAAAGAAAGAGGAAGCAGCATGACTCAGCTCCACACTACAATGGCTGGAGCAGATCCAGACCTTGCAATCCTTTGGGCTTTCCTTACCAAAACACAAAGCTGCAGCTTGGCTAATGTAAAGCATGCAGTGTTTGTGTAAGCAACGGTAGATGGGCAGCAGGCCAGCAGCTCTCCCAGAGCAATGTGCTCCTTCTTTACATTGATTGCAAATTATCTTCTGAAGACTTCAGCAGGGAACAAAAGAGCCAAAGGGCTCTGATCTTAAACAGTGCCTACAGAAGACAAAATGCTGAGGAGGAACAGCCTCCTGAGCTGTATGCTGTAGGCACAAATTTACATTGAAATCTAGTGGTAAATAATGTGTTACTTTAGCAAATTCCACATAATGCCATACCAGCAAATATTTCTGTATAATCTGTAAATTACATAAGTCTTAAGAGCCACAGGAAAACTACCGACCTTAGGGAATCCAAGACCTTCGAGTAAGTTGAGTCCTAGTGTTTTGTCTAAACCTCTGGAAAACATTATCTAAGAATTAGCTACACTAAAAACTCAGTGTGGTCTAGAAATTAATCCTGATCCTCTACCAGTTTGCTAACACCTGACCCACAGAGGTTTTTCATAAAGACCATCCACGTGGTGAGTTATGGCACAGTAAATAATGCACTGTAAACATGCTTAACTTCGCTGTGTAAACAAGCTCGGAGCAAAATTCATCAAGAACTTCACTTCATTTACTCCCCGAATGCACAACAAAGTTGAAGGATTTGATGGCTATCTCATAGCAATCTAACTCAGAGATAAAGACCTCAAATCTAAACCTGTTTCTTGGAACAGTGATGTACACTCCAGCCCAGCTCTGGGCAATGGGATGGACCTGTCATTTCAGGCACTGCCTTCACAGGGGGACATCACAGATCAGCACAGAAATGTGTGCAAAATTGATAAGAAAGAGGCATCAGCCAAGAGATTTCTCTGAAATGGCCCTCACCTTCCCACCACAGCAAACCAAAGATTTACCTGCAAAAAGCAGCTCTCTGGGCTCTGTGTGTGTGGGGTGACTGAGCAGTATCAGAACTTGCATCACTCACTAAGCAACCTCACACTGCTTTAGAGGATAAAAGGCCAAGTGGCTTCTGGGCTCTGTTAACTTCAAAAGATGGTTCATTGAGCAGACTTTATGCTTAGCAAAGCTTAGCAGCTTTTTCCTTATTCCTCCCCAGAATGTTTTGGGCATTGTCATATGCTTGTACTACAAAACTTGCAGTTATCCAAAGCCAGTTCATGAGAAACGAACGGAAACATCTCTTTTCATTCCAAAGGAAAAACAACTCCTATGCTGTTTTCCTCAGTGAGCTGAAAACTTGGAGAGAAACCTAAAGCTAAAAAAAGCAAAGAACATAAAAAGATTCATATTCTGGACTGTGGTTTCTGTTGCCTTAGCTCAAGGGAAAATATGTTCATGGGAAAAGGGCCTGCCTGGAGCCAGATTTTCTTTCAGCTCTGACTCTTCTAGCTGGAGTGGCTTTAAATCAATATGTTGCTATTATTTCTTCATAAACAGAAATATTCTTTATGGGCTGTGTGATAGCTGTTTACAAGTGAAACAACCACTCGTATCATGTTTCCTAGCAATCAGTGTCTCATTCAGATCTTATACACAGACAGTGATTGGGCAATTTGAGAGGCCTTTACAACATTAGTTCCAAGTTTCACTGATTCAAAGTGTTAAATCACCCTCGCAGAAGAGAGTTCCTGCACAGAGAAGTGTCAGCTTCGTCACCTACCTCTGCAGCTACACACAGCTAAAGAAAACAACACCACACCTTAGAAAAACAAACCTTGCACGGCTCAGTTTTCAAGAATCTTACTGTCATGTTATTGTGGACTGCCTTTAGTACTGCAATTCACTTTTGTCTTTAGCCAGAACTAAAGCAGATTATAAATATAACAGAATTCCATGCTAACCCTGCAAAGACCACCTACAGACAAACCTGCCCCAGGCAATTCAGAGAATTTGTAACTGTCTGTCTAACGCTGCAACAAGTTGTTATACAACAAAATGTGATCATGCTGCCCAGACACAGCATGCCAGATCCCAGCAAGTGTGGTTATCATTATTCTAAATGCTGTATGAACAGAGCTTCACCTAGGAGTTGTGATCCCCGTACTGCAAAACAACTGTCTCTTGCGTTAATTAGATTTATGAGAAGAATTAACAAAAATATCTAATATTGTTTTTCTTGAGATTCCTCAAGGCTTTTTAGAATGACACAGTCAGCTCTCCTGAACGTTAAAGGGAACTTCAGCCCCCATCTAAAACTGCAGTGGAACTCTGCTGGAACTGAAAACCAGTTACCTGTGATCAATGACTGTGACATCAGAAGCAGGGATCCCCAGGACACAACAACTCTGTTCCAGCTCTTTCTTACGAATCTCTCCTTGATGGTAATAATTTCCTGAAAACAGCAAACACAGCAACACCATCTAACTTAGTTTAGGTTCAGATCAAGGGGTCCAAACAGTCCAGTATCCTCTTCCTTGTTTCATTCACAGAGGAAATTCAGGCAGAACTGATATGGCAAGATTGCAAAAACTTACAGAACCAAAAGATAGAAAACCTAATCAAGATAAAGGCAGTTGGGAAAAGTTCTAACAGAGATCAACAACTAACAGGGAAATGGATTCATTATCTTAAAACATTGCTTCCTTCTTCACTGAATTATTTCCTTCTCATCTTGCCCTGACATCCCTTATTTTTTCTTGGCATCAGCCATGCAAAGTCCCTTCCAGAGCTGTGATGCCCCTTCCAGAATGTTGCTCTATGAAGGGCAATACTTGCAACTCAATTTTAACTTTGAAGCAATAAAATTAAAAAAATACAGTTCAGTATTAATGTCTGATTCAAGTCTGTAGTCAGCTGTCTTGAATTACACTAGAACTTTTTATTGTTGTGGGTGTGAGTCATCTAAATCTAGCATTTCTCTGGAGCAGTGTTGCAATCTGAGCCATCACTAGCAAGCTTTGTAAAATTTTCAAACAGGGAAAGAGTAACTAGAAAAAAAAAGCCTCTTCCCACAGGCTGTGAGTGAATGACTTTGGGAGACTGACAGTGACTGACTGTGGGATGAACCTTGGATTGCAAGTTCCAGCTCCAGCAGAATTAACCGGTGTGTGCACCTTGTCTAGAATGAATGAATGAGTACAAGAGGGTTCATTCCAGACTGATTTTTCCACAGTGTTGTAAGGTAACAGCTTTTGCTGCAATGCAGTGGCACAGCTGACTGCGGGTGATGCTTTACCCAAACAGTACCACTGCTCTCAAAACACCTGACTTCTGCTGAACTCAAAGGAACGCTTCCACAGCTGCAGAAATGTGTCAGGACATCAGGAATATGTAAATGCTTACAAGAAAAAATGGGCAGCTATTGAGAGCAAAACCAGCTGAATAGCTGATGCTGCTGGACCTCATCCATGGAGCACTCACAATAGAGTCAGCTACTACAGAGAGCAAAGCACATTTAGACTGAGTTATTAATTCAATCTAAGATTATTCAGTGTGTCAAAGACTGATTTCTTTTCCCCAGTGCTGTAATTCTAACTCATTTCTAAGTCAAATTGATTGATAACTGAAAACTGCAAGTACAATGGTTTTTAAGTAATGATTTTGTCTCAGTGTTAACAATTTGCAGTGTCTTTGATCAACTCACTTGTCATCATCAATCACTCAAACAATGAGAGGATGAGCCATCTGAATCACCCACAAGACTAATAAGAGGCTTTTAAAATAAAAATCTCTTAGCTCATGAAGGTGCTCTCCCCTACATGGGCTGCTCATTTCCTTACAAGTGAGAGAGCACCTAGAAGGAAACATCAAACACACTGAATGTGTCATGTCACCGAATCAGGAGTAAAGAGAAAAGAAAATTCAACAAAATAAACAGAAACACAACACTTCTTTGGAAAGTTCTCTACCAGCAGCAGTGTATTAGTCCTCAAAACTGATATGGCAGAGCTGCACTTCAGTAATCTCCCCACAGCTGTGAAAAAGCCAAAGGGGATGCACAGACCTCTGTCCCTCAGCAGAGACAATGAAAGCTCTGCACTAAATCTTGAATGGGAAGTGTGAAGAGCCATCAGTGAACCACCACACCACGGGACTTCAGCAACAGTTTAATCCCTGTCTTCTCACCTAGCTGGTCTGTCAGGACAGAAAGCTTTGGAAACGACAGAAACGTTGGCAGTGAACCGTCTGGAGCTGCCAAAGGCACAGAGGGCTCTTTCCCAAAGGTAAGCAACTCTCAGTGTAAGAATTCTGGTACAGCAATATGGTCTGAAAGACCAATTCAAACGAGGTTGTTTCTTATGCACAAAAAACCTGAACAATGGAATAACTGATCAGGTGTCAGTTCTGCAGAACAATCTGGTGCTTTAGCAGATCACGAGAACAACACAAAAGTGTCACGTGCTGTGAGAAGTTCTTGTTCTGGGCAAACAGTGGAGCCTGTAAGAATCTTTCCACTCTATTCAGCCCCAGCAAGGCCTCAGCAGGAGTGCTGCTTCCAGTTTGTGATCACTGCCCTTCAAAAAATGACGTGAACCAAAGGAAGAGTCCAAAGGAGAGTGATGAGAATGATTAGAGGTTTAGAAAACATGATCTGTGAGGGAAGATTACAAGTAATCAGGTTGTTTAGTCTGGAGAAGATAAGGCAGAAGAGGCAGATAACAGTCCTAAAATATGTAAGAGGCTGTTACAAAGGGATACTCTGATTTCCATGTTCCTGTCAGGCACGAAAAAAATAAACAAACAAGCTTAAATTACACCAGTGACTCAGGAAAAAGTGCTTTGAGGGAAAGCTAAAGCAGCACTGACACAGACCCCACAGGCTGAGGCACCTCCCCGGACATTCTGGAGAACAAACATTTGTCTGCAGCAAATGAAGACACATCAGTGCTGCCACCAGGTCAGCTGATGGACAGCACGGCCTCGCATTCCTTCCGGGCTATTGTTCCATGATCGGATTGTAACGCAGCCGCTATTTACAGATGTGTTACAGTGAACGTATCGCGACATTAAAACCGGATCATCCAAACGAGACTTCTGGAAGACGACAGAATCACAAGGAGATGCCAAAAGGCTGTGCTAAACAGCACCTTTTACAGCCCACTGAAAACTGCCACACAGTCTGAAAGCGCCTCAGTGTTGCAACTTTCAATTTGAACACATTCGCCTCTATTCCGCCACGACACGCTCTTGTAAAGGAGAGGGGAGGCGAGGGACGGGGAAGGGCGGGCGATGGCGGCACCGTGCCTCAGTTTCCCCACAGCCGGGGACCTTCCGCCCCGCCTCACGGCGCGAGGCCACACACGTGGGGGAGCCATCACGGCGGCCTCCCCGTGCCCCGGGGGTGCGTGGGCGTGTGGGTGGGTCCCCGCTCACCTGCGGAGCNTGCCATGGCGACCGCCCCGCGCCGCCGCCGCGCCGGCAGGAAACGCGGGCCGCGGCAGGAAGGTTCCGGGGGACGAAAGGGTCCCCCCACCCCACNTTTGTCTGCAGCAAATGAAGACACATCAGTGCTGCCACCAGGTCAGCTGATGGACAGCACGGCCTCGCATTCCTTCCGGGCTATTGTTCCATGATCGGATTGTAACGCAGCCGCTATTTACAGATGTGTTACAGTGAACGTATCGCGACATTAAAACCGGATCATCCAAACGAGACTTCTGGAAGACGACAGAATCACAAGGAGATGCCAAAAGGCTGTGCTAAACAGCACCTTTTACAGCCCACTGAAAACTGCCACACAGTCTGAAAGCGCCTCAGTGTTGCAACTTTCAATTTGAACACATTCGCCTCTATTCCGCCACGACACGCTCTTGTAAAGGAGAGGGGAGGCGAGGGACGGGGAAGGGCGGGCGATGGCGGCACCGTGCCTCAGTTTCCCCCCAGCCGGGGACCTTCCGCCCCGCCTCACGGCGCGAGGCCACACACGTGGGGGAGCCATCACGGCGGCCTCCCCGTGCCCCGGGGGTGCGTGGGCGTGTGGGTGGGTCCCCGCTCACCTGCGGAGCAGCAGAGCACGGCGGGGGCGGCCCCGGCGCCGCGCAGGCCGAGCAGGGCGGGGGCGAAGAACATGGCCTCGTCGTCGGGGTGCGCCGTCACCACCAGCGCGC
>VZTD01002156.1:95832-155836 GCA_013397725.1 Rhagologus leucostigma
CGGGGGCGGGGGGTGCCCCGTGCCCGCGGGGCTTTCCCCCCATTGCCGCTGTGGGTGCGCGGGGGGATGGCGGGGCACGGAGAGGTGGCCCTCGCTGGGAAGTTTTTGCAGAAATCCCAGAGCATCTCTGTGCTGGGTGTTCATCCTTGCGCTGTGGGCAGGAGAAGTGCAAGTTAAAAAAAAAAAAAANGTTCTTCAAAATCGTCCCCTCGGAGGCTCGGCCAGGAGCGTGGTAGTTCCTGAGAATGTGCTGCGGCCACAGCTCCGTGTCGGGGGAGCATCGAGGCCGCTGTCAGTGCCGGGGAGTTGTTGCTGATGCTGACGCTGAATTATTCATATGGGACCTGTAAACATCCCCGGCTTCTGTCATCTCCGGGCTGCTGCAGGGCACAATGGAAGTGGCTTTTGCTAGAATTATTCTCACTTGATGGTAAAGAACTTCGCGCTTGCTGATTTTTCTGTACTTAGAAAACCTGTGTGTATCAGGTTGGTTGCAGTTAGGCAAGATTCGAGGTGGATGTATGAACTGTCAGTGTTAGACAGGCTCAAGTAAGCAAGTAGATATTTTGAACAATCTGTTGTCCAAAACCTGCTTCCTCGTATTCCGCAGATATGGTCTTAACAAGTCTGTTACCTTTTCATGACTGTAAATATTGGTGTAACCTAAGACAACTTATTACAACGGGGATGTCTTGTCTTGAAGACTTGATTTTTGTGGCAGTATTCCTTTATCAATTTTCGGTACAGCACTATAGTTATGAACTGTTTGAGCTCCGATAGGGATTTTTATCCTAGGCACTATGATTTGAGAGATAGAAACCAGAGCAATTGTAACAAAAACCGTGGTGGTAAGTGGGATGGCACGGTGTAAGTGCCTGCAGAAGTGGACACAGTTATGCCACTGCACACGAGGACCGTGCAGCTCTGTTGCAGTTTTGCACTGGAATTTTATTCCTCAGAATGTTGTTATTCCTGATTAACTAAACAACCTTGACATTTGGAAAGGAAGTCTGTAATATTTGAAGTGGATTTCTAGTTAGCTGAAATGTGGTGTCCTGTATTGGGGGATGAAAGACTTTTGTGCTTAGCCCAGGGATTCAAAAGTTCAGGGGAAAGAAGCCAACTGCAGTGACCCTTTTTTGCGAAAGCGTGGTTAATTTTTTCTTTACGTCGCTTTTCTTTGTGATATGGTATGGGCTGCTGAGGAAAAAGAGTTCTTTTGTGATTTGTGCGCAGGGTAATTTGTCTGTGTGAAATCCGCTGTTCGATGTTGGTCACTAAAATACTTGTTGCTGAAATGTGGGAAAGAGCAGCGTTTTGGAATTTTCTTTCTAAGAGTTATAATGTGTACTTCTTAATGTGTGGAGAGGATGTTAAAAGTGCTTGCTTCCACAAGTGTTGCTTCTCTCTAGCTTGTTAATCATTGCACCCGTCATTTAAAGGTAACTCTCCAGACTGAAATTACATGCACAGAATCAGAATATATTCATTTTGCTACATTGTGCTGCTGCTGTTTTGTTTTGAATACGCTTTGTCTCCTATAACCACTCATTTTAGTTGCTCTTTTGGGGCAGACGTTTTCCATTGTGATCGAAAAGGATCTACAAAACTCTCTTAAAAACTGTGGTAGAAGTAGGGACAGACCATAAAGCTCCAATTCCCCCCTCAGGTCCCTTTCCACAGTTCTTGTGCTCCTCTGACTGCGTCTTCTGAGTTATTTCATTTCTCAGTTATAGCGTGAGTGAGAGATGCTTGCAGGGAAGGGAAGCTGCCTCTGCTTCAGCTGCTGTTAAATGCATGAAATCAACTGAAGAAAAATCTTCTGTAGTAGAGAACAATATTTCTTATAAATAAGAAATTTATACTCTTTCAAAGCTCTCAGCCAAAGTTTTGGTGAAATGTTGTATTCCTCTCTATGGCCTTTTGCCTACAAGATGATTTAATGAAGATTTTCTTGCCTGATTGAAAATACTGTTTTGAGTTCTGGTGTGTAGTGACTTACATTAAAGATTTTATTGTTGAAGCTGGAAGGGGTCTATTCCTCATGCAGGTGCAGTGCAACACAGAACAGCCTTAAGAACAGACTCGTAACCAGACAGTGGTTTCGTAATGCAGACAACATTTCCTGGATGCCAGGCTTGAACTCTTCAAGTCATTTATGTTCTTTAGTCAAATCTGAATCAGTGTTTCAATGGTGGGCTGGTAACTGAACGTGGTACCTTCCCTCCCTACTGTAACTGGTCCAGATAAAAATTCTGACCTGTGCAGGACTGCTGTCTGTAAATATTTACTTTGTGATACTTCTAAATTAGCCAGGACAGCGCTGAATGTATCATCCATTTCAGTGTCTCTCTCCTTCAGTGATTCTCCATCTAGTAATGAACTTCTGTGAGGTTCCCTTTCCCTTCCATGGTCCTTCAGTGCTCTCCCACCATCTGCTAAATCACAGCCTGGGCCTGCTGGGGCTCAGCTCTGAGTTGTGTGAGACAGAGGCCTCAGTCTTGCCTCGGAGCTGTGTTTCTTCCCAGTATCCTAAGAGAGATTCCCATGTCCTTGCCCAGCTCCACATCTAAACCACTCATAATGTTGCCCCTCTCAGATTTGGTAGACTTCTTTTATTCTTCAGGCTCAAGGAAGGTGTTGGTCTATGTGGTTTTGAAGTCAGCAACTTCACCTGCTTAGGATTGCAAAGGTTATTGCAAAATTAAGATGTACTCTCTTGGTACAAAGATGCATCAAGCCATCTCTGAAAAATCCTATTGTTCATAACTTCCAGCAGTAAAAAATGTAGAAATGAATTTTTCATGCAGTCAGATTACCTATCTGCATAAACTGTTTGCCGGGACTTAAAAATTCTGTGCATGTTGAGTGACTGCTCTTGGGTAAAACTGAAAATGAAAATACAGTCACAAAGATAAGGAAGGAAAGGACGTATAAATGAAAAGGGATGATGTTAAGTGTAAAACATGCTCAAACTAATATGGTGTTTCTTTTAGTACTCCTCTGATGTCATGTACTTGTTTGTGCCTTGTGCTGCAGGGAAAGGGCGTTTGGGTGATTCTCTTTTATGTCCTCACGATGTCAGAGGACTCTTGTCCCATCCGAGCTGCAAACAGCCCAGAGCATTCCCTGGCTGTGGGACACAGAGCACACACTCCACGTGAAACCTCTGCTGGGCTTCCTGGGCAGAGCCCGGGGCTGCCTGGAAAAGCAAATGCTCTCCTGAAGGGATTAAAATGCGTTCACGTTTCAGGGAACACGTCTAACAAATGTGAATATAAATCAGGTGCAAAACCGACTGATTCCTGTCCTGTTTGTCAGTGTTAGAGAGTTAACAGAGAAGTTCATGACAAGTTCAAGTGCTGTTCAGCAAACGAGGCAGGTATATGATTTCAGATCAGCTGCACTCTTCACCTCATTAATACTATTTTGGGGACAAAAAGATGAATTACTTTAAATCAAAAAATTGTATATACCCTATAGAGTTTTGTCTCATCAGGTTCATATTTTTCAACTCTTGTTCTGTTTTAATTCTATCTGAAATGCTGGATTTGCAGAGAAGGGGTGTTTGCAAAGTGGGAATTCTCCCGTATAATCATTGTAACTTCATGGTTTAGCTTTCTTGGAATGTTATTTCCAGAACCTGTCATAATAAATGTCACTTACCTATTCCATTATAGCCATTATTTCTATAGGTGCTGGTGTTTCACTATGGTCTCAAAGATCAGACTTAAACATATATAGAACCTTGAAGTTCTGGGTTGTTTTTATTTTTTTACTCCAGGTCTAAAGGATTATTTATGCCATTCATAGTCCAAGATCTCTTCCATTCTCTGCGTTTTTCTGTGGCTTGGAGGCTGTTGTGTGAGTCCCAATTGGAGTTATATCTTTATATCTTGTTGCATTTCCTGTGAAATAGAGTATCTTAAATGTAATCATAAATGTAGTAACAATAAACTTTGTCTCCAGAAGGCCCTGGTGCATTTCCTGTGGAGTATCAGAATGGACCAAGGCATTGCTCTTAGATACAGTTAAAAAAATGTTATTTTAGCGTTTCTGTATTTTCTAGTTAAAATCTAGACTTGATTTTATCTGAACCCAGTCAGCTGAGGGGAATTATGAGGCTGATACTTGGTTTGCCCCAACCCTTTCTTTATATGTATTTTTTCTTACAATCCATCATAGTTTGTGGGTTTAGTCAGTATGGATTAGTCAAGTTATATTTCCTTTTCTAAACCAAAGCTGGTTTTAAAAGCTGTCACTACAGATCCATTTTTGATAATCAACGAACTACAGGAAGATGCTGGAAACTTAAAACTGTGACCACAGAATTTCTTGGATGTTAGGTGATGTCAAAAGCAGTTTTACCTGCAGATGGATTAACAGTGGAGGAATAAATTAATGTGCAAGAGCTGTTCTTGAACTGTCTACACTTTCAGTCCAAAAAAGGAGAAGAAAAATTGTTGTTTTGAGAGAATATTTTATGCATA
Source organism: Rhagologus leucostigma (assembly GCA_013397725.1). NCBI lineage: Eukaryota > Metazoa > Chordata > Aves > Passeriformes > Rhagologus > Rhagologus leucostigma. Next base: position 100,323 of record VZTD01002156.1, read on the forward strand.
GTGTGTGATGCATATGAAGTTTGAGGTATGGCTATTTCTAAGTCATAGATGAAATGTGAGAAAAAAGGTGAGTTGGAGCAAACCTCAGTGAGTTGTTGGACACTCATGAGTGAGGATGAGTTGCTGAGGAAGGTTTTGTTGCAGTTCTTATCACTGTGGTTTGTGTAGCATCTCTTGAGTCTCTTGCCTGCTGCACACGGGTGCACTGGAGGATGCCTGGGCTGGTTTCTGTTTCACATTGCAGTTTTCAGGGTGAAGTTTGAATGCTCCAGTTGCTGTTTCAGAACCAGTTAAATTACCCCTGTGGCAGGGGTAGGGCCCTTCAAAAGGGGTGAGGGAGATGTCTGGGATTTGGAAACTACTGGAGTCACCTCAGAAGAAAAGCTGGCTCCCGTTGGGAATGAGAGTCCTTACATGTAGAGTGTTTGGGCTCTGTAGGGTTTGCTTTGGACATTGAGTTCTGGAGATTTGGGTTCTTTGGCTCATGAAATTTTTTCGTGGTGTGCAGTTTTTTTTAACTGTGTGGTATTTGCCATACTGGGACAACCAGGAATCTGGTGTTCCTTGGAAAATGTCTTTAGGAAATAAGCTATCTTTGTTTCTATGACATACTTTTAAAACCAGAAAACCCTGTAATGTTTGTACCCGTCTCAGTTTTAAGTCATCGCTCTGTGGTATTTTTAGTCGAGGAAATGTCTACATCCTTAATTTCCATTTCTGAAGGGAGGACTTCCTCCTACCTCTTTTGACTGATTTTGGTGTTATTGTGACCCTCCTTGGCAGAGGAGAGCTGGATAAGCTCCATGGCAGGGTGTAAGAGCTGTTCCTCCATGAAAATCCAGGAGGATTTTCCTCCCTCAGAGATTCTCTGTATCCCGGGGTGTTACGTGGTAACTGGAGAGTGGATGCTGGAAATATGGACTCTTATTGGAAGTGGATGTGCTCAGCATCCCTCTATTTTTATTTTTTTGGTGAGGCAAGTGGGTAATTGATCAGAAGCTTCCAAAGATCTTAATGTGATCTTAGTTTTTCCCGTTATGTTCCCCCATATAAAGCAGCAAAGTTGTGTATGGCCTGGGTCCTGAGATCATGTATTAGCAACTTTTCTTTAAGATCCTAAATTACAGGAGGGATTAAAATAGAATTTCCAGGAGAGGAGTATCTTGTCAGCTGAATTTGATCAACCCCGTTTTGGTAGAGCACAAATTCTATTTGTATTTGTAGCAGGAGAGAGAGAGAGAAACTGTTATTTAAAGATGAAGCATAACAATGTGATCCTGAGATCTGGCAAGAGTTTGGATGTAAATTGCACGTGTAAGGATGCATCCGATTTTCACCTTTGGAATGGCAACAAAAATTGCTTTGAATGACTCTTTAATACTTAATATTTATTACTTGAAGTACTTTAAGTAGCTGGTAACCTGTGAATGGGGAATCTTTTCCTATTAAAATATGAAGTATAGAAACCTCTTTTAATTTTCTGGCTCCCTTGATGGAGATGGAAAAGGCTTCCTAGTATAGAGTCAGTGTGACATCTTGAATTGACAGCTGTAATGCTCCTTAATTTGTGTCACATCTGTAATTGGCTGAATTAAAGTTTACCATGTGTCATGGAGAATATGTCAGGCACTGTACAGCACTGTGAGTTACTGCTTTGGACATTCAGAAATAAGATTATATTGTACATTAATGGAAATGTCAGGGTGTGAAAAGGGTTGAATTCAGATGTTTGGGCTTTTCTTAGCATCTGTTTTTCAAATACTGCCGTTGCTTGATTTGTATTATATTAATAATGGAGAGAATGTTATTCAGTGTTGGTAGTAATGTAACTTTCTTACTGTATTTCTAGCAAGGACAGAAACACTGATTTTTCCTTCAATAACTTTGTGAGTAGAGGGAGTGCAACTGCGTGAGATTAAAGTTCTTGGAATTTATGGTGTATTTGGGAATTTATGGTTCTGTGTGCCACAGAAGAAGACAAGGCATTTGCCCGTGTGGAATTGTCATGGAAAATTCAGTAGTTAGTTGTTCTCAACTTGGAGAAAATACGTTCATTGTTTCTATTCATTCCAGTAGCATATGTCCATGTGCTTTGACTGCAAGCTTTTGAGTATTATGCAGCATAAAACTGAGTGAAAAAAGAGTGAAAAAAAGATTAGAGAAAATGTGGAAGAGGCCCTGAGCTTTGAGGATGATACCTGTGTTCTCCAGAAATGGGAAGCACAGTACTCTGGGACATATTTGAATAACCATTACTCAAGTTGTCTTTAATTTTAGTGTTGACCTTTTAACACTTTTTTTACTTGTAGCATGCAAAGAATTTTTCATCTTTTAGAGGGTATGCCCATCACATCTTCATACATCTGTAAACTTGGATATTGTAGCTGGAACACACATCCTTCAGTTTTAAAGCACAGAATTATCTTAAATCTGCTCGGGCATCAACCTTCAAGTAGGTTCTTGAATGAAAACCTTCCATCTTTTAAGATTGTCCTGTATATTGATATAGTAGTTCACTTACCACCCCATCCCACAATACTTTGCAGAATTTTGTAGTCAGGCTTCGGGGTTGACACAGAGCAGTTTGAACCCCAGCTTCTTTTCTTTGTCACTGAATTTTGCCATCTGAATAACTGTCATATGGCTTTGCTGTTAAGTGGACATTGAGGAGTGACTGAAGGACCAATAACTGCTCTGGAAGTGCTTGGTGCTTTTTCAATGAAGACTTGTCCAGTAGTTTGAATAAATAACTTTTTATGGAAGTTGGACCCATTAAGCTTTTTTTAGCAATCTGTCAGGAATGGACGTTAGTATTTTCTGGTGTATGGCATATCCCCAGGATGCAAAGTTGATGTTTTTGTTTGTGTTTGAACAGGTTAATGATTACCTGGTAAAACAAAATACTACTAGGAAGATTTGTTTTGCAAAGCTAGCAATACACTGAAGGGTTTTACTTCTGTGACTCTTGACTTGTAATTTTGATTTGTTTTATGTGAGTTGAAGCATTGTGTCTTGAAGGGTCTGTAATTCATGAAATCTGGTGGGTGTGGTTTAATAGGTTGGTCCATAAATACAGCCTGGTTTTGGTTTTTTCCATGAGGTAGTTTCATTACCTTTTTATGAAGTGAAATCACAGAAATAATTATTCACAGGTATTGTTATCATGCCTTGGATAAGGCCTTTCAAACCAACTGCTGAAACACTCCCTTCACTCTTCGTTTTCTCACCAGAGTAAACTTTGAGTAAATATCCCTGAATTAATTTTGTGATTCATTGTAGATCCCCTGTGCAAGGCAGAGCCTCCCTTGCTCTGCCATGGGTTAGTTACATCAGAGCTCAATTTACTAAAGCTGCTGATTTAAAAACAAAATCCCCCAACTCGGGTTAGACTATAATCTCATTCTTTGCACTCTTTATATCACACTTAGTTTGCTCAAAAACAAGATGAGGAAAATTCCCAAAAGGATGTGAAATTTAATTAGCAAATGTTGGTTAAGCACTTCAGGATGGCACGAAAATTACTCTAAATGCAGAAATGTCAGCTTGTTTTGGATAGCTGAAGGAAAACCGAGTCTACCCATGAGACTGGTCTTTTGTCCATGAAGGTAAGAGTTGGAGACAGGATATTCCAGCAAGTGGCTCCACGGACATGGAGCAGGTGACTGCCCTGCCCTGGGACAGCTGGTGTCAGGTCTGTGTGGCCGCGCAGTGAAGAGGTTTGGGGAACTGCTCTGCTAAAAATAGTCCCAGTTTTTAACCTGCTGTGTTTTTCCGAGTGAAGAACTGCTTCACTCAGGCAGCGCCTTCAAAGTGCTGCAAGAATCGAGTCTTATTTCTGATTCAGACTTTGACTATTTCCTGGGGAGTCTTTGATAGATTTTTTAACCTTTCTGTGACTCATTTTCCCACATGTCTGCTGAAGATAGTTTGTACTTCTGCTTCTGAAGCATTTTGAGTTCTGGAGATCAAGCTGAAATTACGCCGTGATTGTTGCCATTATAATATTCAGTTCCAAATTATTTCTAACTTACTCAAAATTCCCTGCATATGGTGAACGTAAGTGTGAACAGTAGCTTTAAAGGAGTTCTGAATTGGATCTGTTCTGTAGTTTGAGCTGGCCAGAGACAGAAATATCATCATACCTTTAGAAATAAACATTGTTAAATCATTTCCTTGCCCGAGAAGCTCAAATTAACAGGAGGCCAAATATCTCTTCAGTTCCTGACTCCATTACTCTTGTCATTGCTTTTTCTCCCCTGGATATCTTCACTTAACTGCTTCTTTTTTGATTCTTTGCTCCTATGTGTCCTGTAATTTTTTTTTTTTAATATTATTTAATATTTTTAATTTGATGCTACTGGGTTTCCCCATCTGTTTTGACATAGGGTCTGGGAATGTCAGTGAAATGGGACATTATACCACAGTTTCTGTCTTCTGAACTGCAAAACAAGAAATATTTCTTTCTGCCCCTTCTAATTGTCAGTATTTGGTGAGACAGACAATTTGCCAGCCTGCTTGGCATCTGTATGAAAGTATTCATGACCTAACTTTATCTTTGTGAGACATGAGGCAGAATTCCAAAGTCTGTAACAACTCTTTTAAATGTTTATACGTTTAACCTCTGAAATTTGCAGGATAATATGAAAAGGTACAAAAATGCTTGTCTGAAAAATAGAATCTTGTGTCATTGACTGAGCAGAGTTGGAGGCTGATTTCTGGTGTTGTAATGTATCGGGGGTGCTGAAAATGAAGATGAGCAGCCTCTGTTCTGGCAGAGGAGGGGGAAGCAGTGCAAGGATCAGAGAGAGTTAATAAATACTGAGGAACTTTCCAGGAGGATTCTGGTTGGCTTTGGGTAGAGCAAGACGAGGTTTGTCATGACTAATGAAAGGATACAGCGGGGAGGAAAGCCCGGATGAGGTTGTTTACAGTCTGCACACACAGTTACAGTTTTATGCAAAAGGATGGCTGTGTTTAAACATAATCTGGACCTATGGAAATTGGAGAGGTTACAGCAGGAAGCTGGCACTGCCCTCACTGCCCAGGAACCGGACTGATGAGGAATAATCTGTGTCTGCTGCAAACGTGTGAGCAGATGCTGAAGAGAGAGAGGCAGATGCTTTTGGCTGACAGGTCGTAAGGTTGCCTGCGGAGAAATAGGAGTTGAAGTCAAGCACTTACATCCACAACTGCAGAATTAAGGTAGTAAGACAGGGAGCAGAATATTGGTGGTAATTCTACTGGCAAAAATTGGGAAAAAATTCCTCCCCCCGCTCCCCAGCGGAGAGGATAAACAAGCTCATGCTGTAGGAGCCTGAGAGATAAGGGGGGTCTGCAGGGCACGTAGAGGGGTCAAATCAGGAGAGTGTGCAGGCACGTGGATGTGTCTGTAACAGGAAAAGGAGGCTTAGAGGGAGGGACTATTGTACTTCAGTGTCATTCTACGTGTTGTACTCCAGGGTTGATCTTATCTTGAAAGAAATGAGATCCCGTGCAGGATCCCCATCCTTTAGTTCCCTCCACACCTTGTAATTGCCGATATGTGACCACGTGTTTTCCTCTACTGTTACCCCTTTATCTCTGCTGCTGTTTTGCCAGTTCCCTCAGGGAGGAGGAAGAATGGTCCCCCACCGCTGATCACTTCATGTTTTCTCTTTTCCTTCTCTGTGCTTCTCACCTCTCATATTGACCATGATTATAGTCTCTAATGCTCCTTGTTTCCTTCCTCTGCTGGCAGCTTTCATTTGTTTCCCTTTAAAAACAAATTCCGTTATGAACATGATCACACTTGCAGTTTTCAGTAGGAAAGTCATCAGATTCGGTGTTTTCCTATGTTCTATGTAAAACTTGCAGGTTATGAGAGGGTTTAGGTTGCCATTTTTGGATGGATGCAGGATGTTCATTCTTGTGCTCCACGCCCTCTCTCTCGTCTTTCCATGTCCAGTGCAGAATCTGGAGAGATGGTCAGGGCCTCTCACTGCAGTGGTTGTGAAAGATTTCAAGATGAACACAAACCTAACACTCTGTCCACTGCAGTTCTTGTGAATGGAGAAATAGCTTTTCTAGCATCATAGAAAGTGAGCATGGCTTGAACTCGAAGCACCTGGGTTAATGATCAACTTGTGGGTTTGACAGAATATTGAGACAATAGGGAGCAGATGTAACTTGACAGAGAGAAATGCAAAAGGGCCTTGAATCATGCAGTAGTTGGCCTGTATTTGTGTGTGATTTTCAAGTGGTTGCTCTCTTGATCCCCTCTGCATTCCCAGATTCTTCAGATCTCTGCACATGAAGCTGCTGAGAGAGCACAGGTTGGGGCATCAGCAGTTCATCAAACTAAGATTTGTACTTTCATAACCTTGAAGTGTTTGAGCGTCTTTATACCATGGAGCCAGTTCATTTAATGATGAGTGTGCACCAGCCTGTCACAGGAGTAGTTACCACATCAGTAAACACTGGATTGAGCTGTGTGCCATAGCTTTAATTCCTGAGAAAGTCCATGTAAGAAAGGAAAATCAGAGGTTTTCTTTTGGCCGTGACTGGGGTTTAGGGGTACACTGGAGTGCTCAGGGACAGCTCTCTGCTCTCACAATGCGTGCAGCTGAACCTGCTGGCTTTCTGACACTGTGCCTTGATTAAATGGAAATCATATGACTCAGACCCATTAGACCATCACATAGCAGGTAAAGCTGTGCTCGAATGAATGCAGTGTGAATGATGAAGTATAATAAATGTTAATGGTGAAGCATTCTGTTAGAGCTTGTCACTTGGATATGAGTTATAGGTACTATAATAGATGTATAGGTACTATAAAGCACACTACTAGTGATCTGTAGTATTGCTTTGAAAGAGAAACTGTTGGTTTTATATTTGATTTTTCATAGCTGAAAATCAGCTTTAAGAGGTAAATGTAAATTTGTCTCATTATTCTGGTAGTCCAACATGTAAAGCTTTGTTTGATGGAGACTTAAGGAGGAAAAATCCTCTGACCAGAACAGAAATGATAAAATACTCCAGATATTCTTTAAGATCTGTTTGTATAGCTTACTCTTGCTGAGCTGATTTTGTCTATTGACTGATAATGGAAAATCCAGTTCAGAAGTATAACTTTATAGGTGATGTTTGTGAAAGGCTGTGGATTAATGTGCTTTGAAATGTAGCCATTGAGGCAGGGATCAACAGTTTATTTGAAGGTTTGATATGTCTGCTGGGCTCTGGGCAACAGGTTGAGAATTTGCTCCACATCTGATAGAATTCTGGATTTAATGCATAGACTCCAAGGATTACATCTTTTGAGCTATCAGAGAAAAATATTTTCTGTTAAAAATACATTTACGTCCTGCTTTTTTGCTTAGAGCCGTAATTTACCTGCTTAAAACACTGATAGGGGAGCAAGGTTTAATCCGCTTATTTGGATCTTTAGCAGCTGGAACTATACCCAGCCTCAGGCATGCTCAGACTTTGATAGGGAACTTGTCTGGATTTCAGCAGTATTTTAGATCTTCCCCCAGTCAGTTTGCAGTTCTGTGTTTGCTCTTCATCTGCAGCTGGAGAATGCAGTAGAGGCAAAGTAGTCATCGATTGTCATCTAAGCAGGATTGTTTTAGGGCTTTGTAGTATATTCAGTTTCTGGCATCCTGTAGGAGCCAAACTATGCTGGCATTTGAAGCAGAGCTGGTTTTTTGCTTTGTGTAGGTGCCTTTTTTACTGACTACTTGAGTTAAGCTGCTGTTGGATGGTGATGGCATTCAGGGCCTGACTAATACACTGGGATTTAATGAACTGTAGGTGACACTGAGTGTAGCCCTAAGACCTGGATCTGAAACTCAGCAACAGTTCATGGAATCCAAAAACTTTGTAGAAGAAACGGAAGTGAACTTCATGTCGTGCTAAGGAAATTTACTGTAAATGCAGAATCCAGCTATAGACTATTATAACCTCTTTAACATTTATTTAAAGTGACCTACTTTTCTTGTCAAATTCTCCTAACTCGACTGGTAACTGGTAAAAGGATGTATTCCGACAACATAATCCTCAAATCTTTGTGTAGACAATGCTGACACGTCTCATTTTGAGCCCATTTAAGACCCGTTAACATGTTTCAGACTGGAGTAACCTATTAAATAAATACATCAGGAAAAAGCTTTTACTGGTAATGGTTGTTTTGCTTAGGTGACTATGGCTGTAATGTATTGTGAGTACATCTGGTACTTCAGTGCTTATCAGCGATCTTTTTCCCTTTAGGCGGTTTCCTAGAAACATGATTGCTTGCCGGTCTTGATCTCACAGCTTTGTGGAGACTCCTTCCCTGATAATGTCAAGTTCAGGCTACCCTCCGAACCAAGGAGCTTTCAGCACGGAGCAGAGCCGGTACCCGCCCCACTCTGTGCAGTACACCTTCCCCAGCACCCGCCACCAGCAGGTAAGGGGGACACTGAGAGCCTCGGGCTTAGGCAGGCTGCAGTTCAGGTGTTTGCCGTGCCAAAAAGGGATTATTTCTGGTTTTTAACAAAGGTAACACGAGTCGTTCACGTTTGGAAACACATCGGTGTGCCCCGCTGGGGTGAGCTGCTGCCAGTCTGCATAGCTAAATACTCGTGGGGTGGCTTCTTCTGTTTTGTTTTGCCCTCCTTGCCCTGTATTAATATAAACGTCCTGGTTTTATCATTGGTTTCTGATGATTTGAATAAATTCAGTAGGGGTTCTGTTCCTAAACTTCTGTTGCAGTGTTGGGCTAGAATCTCTAAGTTAAATGTGGTACTTGTCAAAATTCTGTGCAGGATGGAGAATGTGTAAAAACTGGTGTTACACTGACTTTTTCTCTGAATCAGCCGTACCAGTGCTGCCAGCTGAGTTCTGCTGGCCAGAATGGGAGTAGAGGATTTCTAGGGATATCCTACTTGCTCATTTCTGCCAACATTCATTCTGCCGTCCTGTGCTCTGTGGTGTGGTGGGCTGTGGAGGACAAACTGCTTTACAACAGTTCAGGTTTCCCTGATTTTAATGAAATTCTCCTCCTGGTGCAAGATGCTTTGGATGTTTTCCTCTACTTCCATGTTAGCAAAAGGAAATTCAAAAACTGAAGCTTTTTGGCTTGCTCTGTGTTTATTTTTAGATAATTTATGAAAACTGAATCTCATGGGTAATGATGTATTACATGTCTTGTAGAGCTTTTCTTCGGTTTAGTGCCAGCTGCATATAATTTTTAAAAGCAAGTGGTTGATGGCACAGATACACAAATAAATAGTCTTGCACCTCACTTTGATTGTAAATTGTATCAATTGGAAGGTGCATCTTGTGTGACTCTTAGTCCTGATTAATAGTGTCTGATATAAAAATGTCTTGAGGTGATAACAAAAGAAATTGCCTCGAGGTTGCTCTCCTTTTACCACTTTGCAGTTGGATGTGCAAGACTGATTTTAAAGGATATTTTTTAAAGGCTATTCATCTGCTGCTGACTCATTTGTGCTTTGTTAGAAGTTGTTAATAAATTAGGTGGAATTCCTTGTATAAATATTTAGTCTCTTTAAAGTTTATTTAAATCTCAGAACTGCCATTTGCAAACGTTATTTTTTGAGCTGGAATAAGACTTTATTGATCTGGCGTTACTCTGTATTTAATAGCTTTGGAAATGATCACGATCACTGAATGCTGATCCTGTCTCTGCCCTTGTTCCTATTAACACGAGAAGTGTTTCCCTCAGGAATTTGCCGTTCCCGACTATCGCTCGTCTCACCTGGAAGTCAGTCAGGCAACGCAGCTCCTGCAGCAGCAGCAGCAACAGCAGCAGCAGCTCCGGCGCAGGCCCTCCCTGCTCTCGGAGTTCCACCCAGGCTCTGACAGGTGAGGAGGCTGAGTTGGAAGGATGTGAACACCAATCTTGTGCATGCGGCTGCTCTGGGGTTACCTGGGGACAGGAAGAGTGGACAGCAGCAGTGAATCAGATGTCGGAGTTTACTTTCAGTTTGCCAATACCTTCCTTGCCAGTGAAACGGGTCACTGCATGGGGGATGTTGAGGGATGGTCAATGTGCATCATCGCTGCTGGTACAAGAAAGTTACCACACAGTGTCAAGCATACATTTGAAGAACATTGAATGTTCTCTGAATGTCAAATTTAGAGATCAAAATCCCACTGCAGATCAGAATAATATTAACTGGATTGTAGTAAATTAGCAGGAACATGCTTCTGTTTAGGGGAGAGATTAAAATATGATTTGTGCACTCAGTTCTTTAGTGTGTTAGGCTGCTGGTGTGCAGTCATAAGCAAGTGTTAGTGCCTGTAACAACCTCTTCTTTTCTTGCACTCACTGCTTGTAAAAACCTCTTTTTGCCTTGGACTCTTAGTGAATATATCTGCTAGGAGCAACTTTATATGCGGGATTACTGCTGGAGGTTTATTTTGGCTATAACTGACCGATCTGGTTCTGAACAAATACCCATGATGAATGTTATGTAAATACTGGTCTGTCTTAAAATCTCATTAGGATATTCCCAGAAATAACTTGATGATAGCGAAATCTGGGGCTTCCATATTGCCTTCATCTTGTGTCAGCAGAATGTCAGTAAGGCTCTGTTTTAATGCTGAGAATCACAGCAGCTTTTAGAGTTCTCAAAATTGAGTTTATAGCAGTAGTAAATCACACACCCCCCCGACTGTAAATTTGTAGAAGCTTATTTGGTAGTTCTGGCAAACTGCAGGAAACTGCTGCTGTCATCTCTTCAGTGGCACTTCATAGGAAGATGTTGAAGCATATGAGGGTCTTTTATGGACATCCTGTGCACTGCAGTGTGAAGCAGCAAGTGATAACTGTTGAGCATTTTTCTGAGGAGTCTTTCAGTGACTCATGGATTGAATCAATGACTGCTTCTGTCACAGAGCAGCATTTTAGTAGAGATCGAGTTCCAAACAGATTCATGGCTCATCTCAAGCGTTCTGTGTATATTTAAAAATTATTTGGCTGCAAAAATTAAATGATGGAGCTGTTGTGGCCGTCTTCAGTGGAATATAGTACTGTCTTTTCTCATGGATTTTTGGTGTGTCTGTAATTTGAATCAGAGCTTTGATATGAACAATATGCTTGTAGCATTGCTGAGTTTCTTTAAGGTTGTGTAATGATAGGAGTGCCTTTAATTTGAGATTCAAGTTCACTTCCTCTTTTCCAATGGATTTTAACTGTTGTATTTTTAAAGATGATACTTAAACCTATTTATCTGCTTTACTGTTTAGAAGGATGTGCCGGTTTGGCCAAAATCTAGTAATATAGCCCCTGAGAGAAAACCAGGTTGCAACCACCCTTCCCCCCCACAGGGTTCGGGAAAAAAGACAAAGGAGCTTCACCAAATTGCATCTCCTTTAAAACTGAAAAGTGTTGAGGATTTTTCTTGTATCAAAAATGTATATTTTAATGGTTTATCTCTTCTGTATAGGCCTCAGGAAAGGAGAACTGGATATGAACAGCAGTTTCATCCAGGTCCATCTCAGACAGATCATGATTCACTGGAATCTAAGCGACCACGTCTTGAACAAGTGTCTGATTCTCATTTCCAGCGTGTCAGTGCAGCCACTGTCTTGCCTTTAGTACATCCTCTGCAGGAAGGGTTGAGATCTGCAGATATTAAGAAGGTAATGCCATTTTCTGTTACAGTGCTGAAGGTCTAGCTTCCTGTGTTGCGGTGAGCTAATCGAAGTTTTTCTGTTAGGTAGTTTTTTTGTTTGTTTAGGTTCTTTCTTTAATCCCAAAAATTTACTTTTGCACATTATCAGAAGCTGTGATCATGAGTCAGTGTTACTCTCTTACACAGTCTGACTCAAACACAGTAAATAGACTGGAATTCTGAGTTGCCACTACTCTCTTAAGTCACTCAAACCTCAGTTGTAAAATGATTATAGCATAGTGCATGAAATATTTCTGCTTTTCAATTGAAAGCTGCTGGCAAAGGCATGCAAGTCCATTTTTTCCTGTAATTAACATTGGTACTGAATAGTCAAAGTACTTCCTTCCGCCCTCTTTTCCCTTCTAAGCATTTGAAATGAATCTGCTTATTTACATAACACTAATTATACTTGTCACTGTCTTATTTTGGCTAAATCTAGGACAATCTAGTTTGGGGTGGGTATTTTCTATTGTAGATGTTGAATATTAGAGCTAATTTCAAGAGAACTTCACATTTATGGCCACAACTAACTCCTGATGTGCTTTATCAGGCTGGTCATGATTATCTTCAAGAATATCCTCCTCAATATAGGTGCAAAGTATTGAGGAGTGACTCTCAAGTAACCCTTCCTTTAAAAATAAAAATTACTGTTCACATTTATGAAGATGTATCTTTAAAAGGGAGGCATTTTGTTCTTATTTTGCTTTCAAGGTAAATATTGCAGTACAGTGTTTTTTTAAAAGGTGGACTTTGAAATTACAGTATCATAAATAGGCTGTCAGTTAATTCTAAAAGATTTAGAGCATTATTGAAACTTCAATTGACTTCTCAACAGAGATACAGATAGCTGGAAATCGTTATTAATTCCTGGGTGTTTGGTTACTGAGCACTCATTCCCATGTTATGACTGATTTCTATCTCCTCCCCATCTCCTCTCCCCATGGAAGGACCCAGCTTTTGGAGGAAAGCATGAGGGACCATCTTCTCCAATTTCTGGTCAGCCTTGTGGGGAGGACCAAAATGCTTCACCTTCCAAGCTGTCAAAGGAAGAATTGATACAGAGCATGGACCGCGTAGATCGCGAAATTGCGAAAGTGGAACAGCAAATCCTGAAACTGAAGAAAAAGCAAGTAAGCACAGCAGACTCTGCTCTTGTTTTCTGCCAGTGAAAGAGGTGTGGAAAAGCTTCATTTGGTGGTGGTGAATTTTTTGGTTACACGAACCAGATGAAGAAGTTAAAAAGGAAAGGTTATGTGTATGATTTTATTTTAAATAAGTTGGACATCACGTAGTTTTAAACATTTTTGAAAGTAGGAGAAAGCAACATAGGAGCGGCAGCAGTAGATGGGTTTATATTTGAAACTGCTGTGAAACAAGGGCACTGTGACTGTAATTTCAGCTTCAGAGCTGCCTGCTGGCTGAGGGGAGGATCATCTTTCTTCTTTCACAGTCTGTGCAAGGGGAGAATCCCTTGCATGCATCTCCAAGACCAGAGCTTGTACGAAAGTCCCTGGATCATCTGCTTTCCCAAGGGCAAGAGATCCTAACATCTGGAGCTATGATCAGCCTTGGGGGAAAGTGCAGTAGGAGAGGTGTGAATAAACACAGAGAGCAGAGAAATAGAGGAGGAAATACCACTTTTTTTGTATGGTCGTGGCTATGCTTTGCATCAGAGAACTGCACTTCAGCCACTGGAAGCAAAGGAAGTATTTGCTGGCAGAAGTTGTTGCTTTCCCAGTAGCTGTTGTGGCCAAGTAAACCCACCCTTCAATTGAGGCATCTGTTAGTCATTGACAAAAACAAAGTCCTTGTTTCCTTTTCCTTTTCTGACTTTCAAAGATCCAGATAGAAAAAGTGCCAGCTTTACCCTTTTTTAGTTGGAACTCTGGAGGAAATGACAGTTACGCTGTAGGATTTGTTAACTTGTAGGTCCAGGATAACGAACAGACAGCTCTCAGGAGCTGTGTGGTTTTATGGTCTGGAAGCATTTAATTACGTCTGAATTTTAATGACCTGTAAAGTCACCTCCAGCAGAAAAACAAAAAAGGATGTCACTGAGTGCCTGTTTGTGTGTTAATGATGCTTATCTGTGCACTTTTCCACAAAATCAGCAAGTACTGTGCATCTCATCTATGAAGGGTCATTTGTGCACATTTGTATGTGATTTGACTTAAAAAAACCTACAAAGTTGCTGTTGGAATAATTGAGCCCATGTCTTAGGGCATTCTGCTAAAAATTTTGGCAATTCTTGCACAGCAATGTAGCACATTCTAGCCAGGACTGTAAGGCAGGATAGATCCCTGGTGTCAGAAGTTCTTTGCTGTAGGTTTGTGGCAGGCATGGGTGAAGGATATTTAAAAAAATGAAGATGTCACTGAACCAGATTTATTTGATGTGAAAGTCAATCACAGCAGTGTAGTAGCTAGGAAAGGATTACAGGGTGGGGTTTTTTTTGCTTTTGGTATTTTTTTTGCTTGTTTGGTATTGTAACAGACTTGGAACTTTAATGCATGTGGAGTGGTTTATTTTTGATGTGAAGTATCTTCAGAATGATGTTCTCTGTGGAGTGCTAGAAGGACTTTTGCGCCTTTTGAAACCATAAGACAGCAGTAATGGTGACACATGAGCATCTACAGTGCAGGACGGCAGCTCTGTGGTTTATTTCCACTGTGAGAAGGCAGCTCTGATGTAACTGTTCTCCAAAGTTGATACTTTTGTTTAAAGTTAAATAATGATAAATTACAAAGTGACCGTGGCTCTAACTGTCAAGCTGAACTAAGTCTGATTCAAGGCAGGTGAGTCTTGTAAACAGGTAATTTGGGTTACCAATAGTACAGACAGTAGTCTTGTTATTGTTCCTGTGGGCATTAAAACAGTTTCATTCATTCCTTGTCAGTGCAAAGCGAAATAAGAGGCAGTACTGACTGATGAGCTGCGTATTTTATCTCTGGTGACTAATTACTGGTGGGGGGAACATGGATGGCTGATTTTCTTTCTTTGGTCTCTTAGCAACAACTTGAAGAAGAAGCTGCTAAGCCTCCCGAGCCTGAGAGGCCGGTGTCCCCTCCTCCCGTGGAACAGAAGCACCGCAGCATTGTCCAGATCATTTACGATGAGAATCGGGTGAGTGTCCTCTGCACCTCGCCGAGGGGGCTCTCACTGACCCACAGTGCTGGCATTCATTAGGTCTTCATTTACTTCCGTGGGGCAAACTTTGCTTCTGTTTTACTGATTTGCCCACCCCTTTTTTACTATTTGTCTGCTTCTTTAAATGAAAAACATTTTCCTGACTTTTTTATTCTCGAGCACAGGAATCTTCCTTCTATCTTGTAAGCAGTCTGAGCTGTGGATCTCATCCTTAAACCCTTGTGCTGACATGCATGAATTACAGACATATATAAACACACACATATATATCCTTTTAAGTGTGTGATATGAAAAATGCCTCAGAAATTCATCTTGAATTCCCTGTTCCTCACATGAGCTGACAAACTTGGCTGAAGACTCTACTTTTAAATGAGCTGAAGGGAAAAAAACTGCTTATGTTGTAGGATTTTGTGCCTTCTTTATAAACTCTGACTTCTGGCACTTAAGATTTGGATAAATGAACAGATATGAAGAAGTAATATATTGGTGAATTATGAGCTTGTGTTGTTTAAGTGGTTAGAAAAGTCCAGGAGCTCAGTAATATTGCCAACAGTAATAGCAAAAATGCTTCCTGCCCTTTTTTCCCATGTTAGTTTGAGATAAAGGAGTCAGATATTTGGGGGTTTTGAAAGTATTGTGATCTTCTGTGAGAGTGGTATATGTTTGTTTAATTTCCCAATTTTGTTCTGTAGTTTAGAGGAACAGCTAACTTCTATGACAACAGACTATTTTTTTTAATTTGAGGAGGTAAAAAAACTCCTGCAAAACAATATTAGATTTGTACAGTAGAACAATGCTTGTGTCCCAAGCATTCCATGCAAGGAAGGGCCAGAATTATTTTGTGGTCTTCACTTAGTGTGAATGAAGGACCTTTGACACACTTCGTGTGTTTATGTGCACATGGATTCACACTCCCACGTTTGGCAACTGGAGAATTGTAGTTCCTTCATTCCATTTTTCAAGCAAATTTTATTGGACACCTTTCTTCCTCCTAGTAATTATTTGCAGTATTACTTACTAAATTTTGGTTTTGAACTGCAGAGGTCAGTTTCTGCTTTTAAGCTTCCAAACTTGGAGATCAGAGTCGTAACTGCACAATTCAAGTACAGGTTTCTTTATTTGCTGAGGCAACATTGCAGAAGTAGGTTAAGAAGGATCTCACATGGTCAGGCAGGGGTTTAGCAGAGAACACAGAGTTCAGATCCACATTTGACATGAACTTCAGAGGATTTGCTCAGACTATACCAAAAAAATCTTATTTGCAGAAAAAAGCAGAAGAAGCTCACAAGATTTTTGAAGGTCTTGGTCCAAAAGTTGAATTGGTAAGTTGTGGAATTCTGGTTTTTTTCTTTTGTTCTGTTTTCTGTGTTGCCAGTTGCTCCAATTCTGTTGTACTGAACAGCTGTAGTTCTGTGATTATGTATAGAAGAAATGTGTGTTTAAATGCACTGGTGAGTTGGGGCTTGAATGAGTTCATTGGCCACATAAATGTGATTTTTAAAATAGATTTGAATCTGTTTGAGAGAACAATTTGAAGCATGAAGAAATGAAGTACTGTTGTATACATAAGTAGTTACAACCTAATTTTAAGTAATGAAATCTATGCTTTGTGCTGAATATCTTGTAGTCCCTTCAGCTCTGCTGCATCTCAGATTAAGTGCACTGTTGCCAGAATACTAAAATGTTGTTAAATGTGTTGCATACGCTTTTAGAGTTCCATGCATTGCAAAGTGCTAAGTGTTCCTTTCTCATCCAAAATTGCAGCCACTTTACAACCAACCATCAGACACCAAGGTCTACCATGAAAACATCAAAACGTGAGTGCTTTCATACCCTGTCATTGTCCCGTTCGGGGCATCTGGATTTAAACATTCCCTCACATTTTTCATTGCTGTCATTTCCAAATAGGATGTGTGAGTTTTAACCGTAACTAAAAGCTTCCAGTCCATGCAACTTTCTGATTTCTTTGTTGTAAAAGAGCTCTGCAAGACGTGCATTATATGTGCTGAAGGCAGAGGGAAGCCCTAGCTTTCCATCTTCATTTAAAGATAAAAAGAAATAATAAAACTTAAGTTGGCTGTCCTTTAAAAACTTCTCTTAAAAAAAGTAATTCTTGCTCCACTCCATCAAATAGATTCATACAGCAGTTCCAAAGTACTTATTTCTTGAATAAGATATTGGAAAACTTAATTTTAGGACTGAATTGCAAAGACTTTCTCCCTAAAAGCATAATAGCTTAAACCAAATTTTCTCATTTTAGCGTATTATCTCTCTTGTGGGAAAGGAGAGCACCTGCCTTGAAATTGGAACCTTTTGTGTCTCAATTGCTTATTCCAGCCATCTTCAAGAATCTCTTCTCTGAAAAAATACAATATTAGGTGATTTAGGTATCTCGACTTCACTGGGAATTTTCCCTATTTTTTACCTGAAACTATTATTCATAATAAAAATCTGGCCTCTAGGATTGAGATGGGTTTTGAGTCGTTTTGAAGTGCCTGATTCTTAGGTAGTTCACTTTTTTCCCCTAATTTTGTTTCCCAGAAACCAGGTGATGAGGAAAAAGCTGATCCTGTTCTTTAAAAGAAGGAACCATGCAAGAAAACAACGGGTAAGAGCACGATGATTTTCTGAAAGGAGCATGTGGCTGCTTTTCTGTCTGGACCCTTGTATTGCATTCCCAAATGTATTGATTAGAAAAATAAGACCTCAGGCTAAAACAAGTGTGGTACCAGAAGGTGGGATATTTCTGGAAGGCAGTGATGACAATTGCCAAATACCACTGAGATGTGTAAAGCAAAGAAATGGTGTATAATAGTCAAAATCTACATTTTTATATCCCATTTCCTCACCTTCTCTGTGCTGAAAATTTGGTATAAGTCATCTTCAAAATGGAAGGGACTAGAGCAGGAAAAATCTGTGCATTCCAGGAGCCTGCCCATGTGACATGTACTGATCACTTGGTGTATTTTGCTTAGTTCAAGGTTTACTTTTGGAATTTAACAGGAACAGAAAATCTGTCAACGTTATGATCAGCTGATGGAGGCATGGGAGAAGAAAGTAGACAGGATAGAAAATAATCCACGCAGGAAAGCCAAGGAGAGCAAAACACGGGAGTACTATGAGAAACAATTCCCAGAAATCCGGAAGCAGAGAGAACAGCAGGAAAGATTCCAAAGGTATTACTGGAGATTTGAAATATTCCTGCAAAATATCTCTTCAGTCTTAAGTTTTAAAATTATTTATAGTAAAATTGGTTAATTTTAATGATTAAGTTTTACGTTCATCACTTTCTTGCTTTAAAAAGAATTTTAGTGTGTCATAAAGTGAAATGTTCTTCCATTTGTTCGCTGTGTTTCCATGGCACTGAGCTCATGTTTCACTTCCCATCCTAAGGATCTCCATGACTTTATCCCTCCACTGTCATATGTCCCCTTTGCTGTCCCTCCCCTCCAGCTGTGCCAGCAGTGCCAGTCCCACCCCTTGGTGTCCTCTCAGGCTGCTGTGGTGATGTCCACGTGGTTCCTCTCCCATCTCCCTTTTCAGATCTGCCATCAAACTCCATATTTTTCAAAAGGAACACAGGAAAAGGGCCAATTAGCAAAGGCTGCTTAGGTTGTGGTGTCAGTGAGATGAGGAGAGTTAAGCTGCTCAAAAAGGGGTTTGTGGAGTTCTGAAGACAACTGGAGCATCAGCTTCACATGAGCCTGTTCATTTTGGGCACACACCCTAATTTTTACTGGTATTTTCCTGTCACTGGGTGTCTGTGTTACTCCTGTGTTTTCGTGATCCCTGTATTCATTAGCCCCCACACTCAAAAACCATTTATCTTCTTAATTAACATTTGACTGATCTTTTGTTGTACTTGCCAGGTAATTTTATTCCAGACGTTTTTGCATTTTAAAATATTCAAGGTGTGACAATTAAGGCCCTATTATTTAATTTTAATCTATCAGACTTTTGTTAGATGGAAACTACAAGGAGTCTTAAAAGGAATGAAGTGGAATTCATTTGAGAGTTCACCTTGCAGTACTATAGGTAGATAGATAAGGTTTAAATTAGAATTAGGTCAAGTTTGACTCAGTTCTGTTGAAATCTGTTTATCTGATGTTCAAAATAATTTCAATACACCTTTGAGAGTTCAAGTCCCATAAAGATTTCATCTCGTCTCTTGTAACCATCTGTCTACATCACCTCTTTTCATAAAACGTGGGGAAAGCAGAGAGTTTGCAATGCGTTGTGAAGGCTGCAAGATTTTTGTGGAATCAAGAAAAGAAGGAAGTAAACTGTTAGAATGGGAACAGCACTCATACATAAGAAGCTCTCACTTTAAGAATATATCATGTCTTTGTAATTGCAAACTACTTGAGATGGGGTCATCTCTTTACATTATATTTGCATTCTCTAATGTGATGGCCTCTTTGTCTATAGCAGTCCTGTAATGCTATTCCTATGTAAATACTAAGGGTTTTCTCCTCAGATTTTGTGCAAGTGGATTAAATCAGTAAAATCTTTGGTATTTTGTCTCTCCGTTTAGTAGTGATTTTTACCTCTGAAATGCTTTTTGACCCACGTGCACTGGTATATTATTATGATGTTCCTAAGGGTAAAGATCACAAACTGGAAAATTCTTCCAAATTACAGCTCTCCCCATCAATTCAGAAGTGGAAAATTTTCTTTTGTTGTGACAAATCTCAGTGCTGTATTAGTAACTTGACCAAATTGATAAAAGGCAAATTTAGTGTGGTTTTCTTAAAAAAAAAAAAGGTTCTTTCAAGGTGTATCAGTTGTACTAATTAAGGTGATAATTTCTCTGCCACTGATGAACATTTCTCATGCTCAGCCAGAAGCAAATTAACTTATCTGAAGCACCTACTTTGCAGTGGAATTGGTGGTAACACCTTTTTTTGTGCGCTTCCTGCTGAGTTTTGCAAATTCACTGTAAAACCAAGCAGGCCATGGCAGAGTTTGTGCTCTGACTCTCCTTAAGAAAGACCAGTCCTAATTGATTTGAGAGACTGGTTAACAGCATTATAAGGAATTTTGAAGGTTGTTGTGGTGTACAAAACCTGCAGATAGAGCTAATTCTCACTTTATCCTTTTTCCTTCTGTGTCCCCCTCATTCCAGAGTTGGCCAAAGAGGGGCTGGCCTTTCAGCAACGATTGCTAGGAGCGAACATGAGATTTCAGAAATCATCGATGGACTCTCTGAGCAGGAGGTGAGGCTGGTGGCTGTACTTTGCTGTAGAAGCACAGCCAATAAATACCCTTTCCCTGGCAGTGAAAGGTCTCTTGTAGAGGGTTTGTTTCTTTGATAGGAGAAAGCTCTTCTCTCTTTAAGAGAATCTGTGTGAAGTGTGGCTTGAAGCAGGTCTTACAAGTACTTTTCTTTTGAGGGTTTTGCTTTCTAATTGTATCTGCCCTAGATTTTTCTCATGTGGCTGTTCATTGCAGGCTTGCTGCAACCTAGTTTTTCACAGCTGTAACAAACATGTGAAAACTCTCCCTTTTCTCAAACCGTCCATCATTTTGGTTTTTCATCAGTTGTGACAGTTTCCTTTAGCTAACCATAAATGTTCACTGGGATAGTGACAACTTCTACAAGAGTTAAGATATGGACAAAAAGTAGTTCCAAGCTGACTGTGAGTGTGAAGCTTTAAGAGCTGTGTAATTCAAGAACTGTAAACATCAGCAGCAACACTTTGTGTGTTCTTTACTTTTCCTTTTGTTCTGTAGAATAACGAGAAGCAAATGCGTCAGCTCTCCGTCATCCCTCCCATGATGTTCGATGCAGAACAGAGACGGGTGAAGTTCATTAACATGAATGGGCTGATGGAAGATCCCATGAAAGTTTATAAAGACAGGCAGTTCATGAACGTCTGGACAGACCACGAGAAAGAGATTTTTAAGGAAAAGTAATGGCCTTTATTTTCTTTTCTTTTTATTACCTTGAAATGACAGTCAAATGCCCAATCCCATAAAGCTAAATCAGGAATGCTGAAGCTTTTGTGCAGTAATATTTGATAATGTTCTTAGTTGGCTGTAATAAATATGGCAAAAGTTTTAGACTTATTTTTCAACTGAGTGTGCTCGCTTGCATTTAGTCCTTAAATACTAAATTCTCCCAGAAGTACCTTAGTTCATTTAGTTACTTCAGTAAAATGAGAAGAGTAGAGATATGATCTCATTTTATCAGATCATAATTTTTTCAGTTAATTTTGAATGCTTAGTTCTAAATTCGCACAGTTTGAAAACTGGGCTTTTTAGGCTAATTTTGCTCGTGTAAGTGAAGGGCTTGCTGATGGAACAGATTGTTTGCAAGATTGTTTTGCTTGTTTGATCGTGGATTAAGTTGTTAAACTGAAATAATTTCTGATTTGTAAAAGGTTTGTCCAACACCCCAAGAACTTTGGTCTAATTGCTTCCTACTTGGAACGAAAGGTAAGACATTTTTTAACATAAGTAGAGCCTAGGGTGGGATCCTTAACTTTCCAAATGTAAGTCACTTATCCCAGCATCATTTTCTCTTCCTGGAAAAAAAAAAAAAAGTCCAAAAAAGTTACCACTTTGACAGGATTTTATAATGCTTGATCAGTAACACAATCAGTGTGTGCCAACAGAAATTATTGAAATGACACAATTGGTGAGGATAAAAGACAATGGCACCTCTTTAGTTTGGATATTTGCTTGTTGAAGCAGGTAAGCTTTAACTATTTCTGCGTAGATAAGAACAGCATTGCCTCTGCTGAGCTGCTGTGCTGACCCAGAGAAACCTTCCCACCACCTTCCAAGTCAGGGGGATCCTACTGCCAGCTCAGTCTTCGGGGTTAATTTTAGTGTTTAGAACTTGATTTTGCAGAATTGATGTAAGAATTAAAGGAGAGTTAGGATTTGTTAAGACATACAACAGGACCTTGAATATGTATATGTATTGTAATAAATAGAAGCTTTTTTGTTTTAGTCTGGGGGCTGAATAGTTTTAAGTGTTCAGGGAAATTAAGAACTAAAATCTTATCTTTTCCATAGGAGTAAACCCTACTTTTTCCTACTTTTTTCACTTTAGAATGTTCCTGACTGTGTATTATATTATTATTTGACCAAGAAAAATGAAAATTATAAAGCCCTTGTGCGAAGGAATTATGGTAAACGCAGAGGAAGAAACCAGGTACCTTGAATTTATTCCTCACTTGGGTATTGTTATTTTATTGCTTCATACTTACAACTGTTTCATTATCTGAGATAGCAACATATTATAAGCATGGGCAGGAAATCATTGTTTTTCCTTTGTTGCATACTTGCCCTTTTAAAATTTAAGTGATCTGATCTCACGGGTGTTGTTGGTTAGCTTGGTTTTAATTCTGTGAAATATCTTCTTCCTTTGCACATTTATTACTTGTTTTAATATGACAATTCATTTTCTTTGAGGACCCACCACAGACATTGAGATTGAATCCATCATTAAATCTTATGTTGGAGCCAAGAGAAATCAGGTTTAGCATGTGACTTGCAGTGGAAAATGTATAATCAGTTCATAATGTCAGTGTTTGTCAAAGAGCAGAAATTAATAGTGGTCTTTATTTGGTGGTCAGGCTCAAAGTCAAACTGGAACTTCAGAGCGAGAAAACAGAGTCCAATTTAATGCATGTGAATCAAAAATCCTGCTGATTCAGGAAGTGTTCCTTTGGAAGTCTTTGGAGAGGAAAAGAACATCATTTTATGTAGCAAAAGCTTGTAAATACACGTGCTGGGCTACCAGGGTTAATGTGGGAATTAGAAAACGGAATAACCCTGAAACTTTGGGACTGCACAAATCTGCTGTGCAAAACAGTAAATGCAGAAAATATTGCACTGAAACACACAAATACTGAAAGTTTTCTAGGAGTCCCAGTAAATGTATTTTTTAATATAAAACTGCTGCAAACATCTTCAACTGAGGAGTGGATCCTGTTCAGTAGAAACAGACATCAGGTTGTGCTTCTGTGGTGCTGTTGTGCTTAAACCTCTTGGATTATGGGCTGGCGTTCTACAAGTGCTGTCATAGGAGAGTACCTTGTCTGTACCCCACAAATTGTGGACTGCTTAGGGTAAGGTCATTGTCACTGTGCACAGGATTTCATAGAACTTCTGCTCTGATGGGAGAAATTACTGGAAAAAACCTGTATTTTGGCAGGATTTCTGTTAGAATTTCTAAGCCTAATAATCCTTTTTAATAGGAAGGGGTATTGTTGTTGAAGTAGTGACTGGGGAAGGATTGCAGTTAAAGTCTGGATGTGTGGCAAATGAAAAGAAGATGAAAATAAACAGGATTGTCCAAATGTGGACAATCATTGTGGACACTGAACAGAGGTAGTGCTGCCGTTTGGAGTGGCTCAGTTTCTTGTGCCATTGTAAAGTGAGGTTGGTGTGATCATAGGAGGTGTCACATGGTGAGGGGTATCTTTGCTGGGTGCTGTTCTAAGGGGTGAGGAGACAGAACTGGCTCAGCTGTAGTGCAGTGGAACTGGAGATTCTGAGATATTCAGAAAGTCATTACTGCATATTTAAATGTCTTTTCCACGTTGTTGAATTTCATAATATTGAAAGTGGTAGAATTCAAAATTTGGATGGACTTTTCAATCCATAAACGGTTGCTTTCCTCGGATAATGTATATAGACCAGAAAGATTTTAATTCCAGCTTTAGACACACGGGCATGGATTTGCTTGGTGAACTCAGCTCAAGGTGTTCTGCCTGACTTTGTGAGTGCTCCTGTGAGTGCTGATTTATGTGTGAGTAACTGAATACATCAGTTGGAACACTGAAGGTTTGTCCAGCTCAGATTACTTGCTCTTGGAATTGTAGCAGAGTTGTACTTTGTAATTGCTGGTTGTTGATCCACAGCAAGTGCTACAGCAGATCCCTAAACTTTGGGCAACTGCTGGCCAGGCTTAACGTGTGCTCTGTTAAGGATGCAAGTAAGTGCCAGGTTTTTAGCTCTGGAGAGGGTTGAGCTGGACTTGCCAACTCAAGGAAATACTCTTAGCACTCTAAAAGGGAAATTTTACCACTTCTGGAGGTTTAAATTCAGAAGTATTGCAGTTAGCGTGTTAATAGTAAGGAACTACATGGTGCCAAAAATCGTATTTGTATTTATAATTTTATTAGTGATTAATTAGCAACATCTATAACAGCTGGTAAAAAAGAACTTGAGAGGGCTGAACTGCTTGACTTGCCAGAACTTTTATCTTACAGTTGCAGAAAGCAGCTCACCCCTTCCCCCTCCCGTGCCCCAGCTTTGTTTGAAGCTGATATTTTTCATATCTCTCAGTAGCAACTTGAAACTTTCTTGCTGATTGGCAAACACGAGTCATGTAAGATTTATGAGGTGCTCCAGGATGGGCTTAGGCCAATAACAGGTGCTTCAGCTTAAACTCTTAATAGTTCATATATTTTTGTAAATTAGAAGGCAAGCAAGTGGAATATTGCAGTGGAGATATTAATCATGGTAACGACGTGGAACTCCTTCAGAGAATGCAGTGAGCACAACTTGGCTCGGGTTTCAGTGCGGGGGCTTTCACTTGAGAGAAGCTGAATGCTGGATCAAGGATGTGAAGTGAAGAGATGCAAGGCTAATAAAATTCTGATATGTGTTTGTCCTCAAATAGGTCTAGAAAGGGCTTTATATAAAATGCTGCCTAAACTGTTCCAGACTGTCACAGAGGCAACTGAACAAGTGTGTCTTAAACCAAAGCTTGTCAAATGTAGAGCAAGTTTTTAACACAGAATTGAGGGAAAGCCATGGCTGTATGCTGCTTTTACTTCCCTATCCCTGGAAGTGTTCAGGACAGGGCTTGGAGAAACCTGGTCTGGTGGGAGGTGTCGCTGGCCATGGCAGGGGGTTCAGAATTAGATGATCTTTAAGGTCCCTTCAAACCCAAACCCTCCTGTGATTCTATGATTACGGAGAATTCCTTAAATAACTCTTTGAGAAAAGGTTTCTTTAAGCGAGGCTTTAAATTCGTGTGGTAGCCAAGCAGTGGTCAGTGCTGGCTGTGTCCCTGCAGTGTGTGTGGCTGGAGCCTGTGGCCGGGGCAGCAGGTGGGAGGCCGGTGATGTGAGCAGACAGAAATTCGCCGCGTGTGTGTGACGGGGATCACCTCTGGTGACTCCGGGGAGATTAGAAGGTGCTGTGTGAGAGGGGCAGCACTGCTGCAGGCAGCTTAAGTGGCAGAATGACACAATTTCCTGGAATAAACACGTACTGGGTCAGGCAGCCTCTGCTAAAGTGCTCTGTGATGTCGCTGCTGGGGTGGGTTTTGTCCTTTCGAGCTGTGCCCTGAGCTCAAGCCCATCCCCTTGTGTGGACAGTAAAAGTTTTAATCAGCAGATGAATGTGCAGGAACGTCGCTGACCGAGGCTTCGACTCCTTTAAGGTTTGTGTTTATGCATTGATTATGCAGCTTAAATAAAGTTACTGGGAAACAAAGAACCAAGTGATGTTGAGTTGGCCAGGTAAGAACAGGATTTTCAACAACTGTTTTCTAAGTAGATTAGATGTAAAATAATTTTCTTTAAATTCTTTTTTTTAAATGCAGTTTTAACACCTTGCTTTTTCAGGTCAATCTATCTAGCAAGGCAGAAGTAATTTATATTACCATGTCTCTGACATCTTGCTTAAAGGAAGTTTTTGGATAATCAATAATCATTACCTGAATTGCTAATAATTTGCAGTAAGATGATAGTGCTTAGTGTTTAGGGTTTCTGCTGTAGTTCACATTATTAAAATGTCAAACCAAGTCAGTTTTGTGATGATTTCCAGCCTCAGTTTTGTTAGTGAAACAGTGACACCTGCTGCTGCACTCATGGGGAGGTTCCTTCCTCTGTGGAAAAGAAAAGCCTGTTTTGAGGAATTTTTCAGTAGATTGTAAAATCCGAGTTCGTGAAGTGCTAGAACAGCAATCTTGTAATTCTCTGCCTTGTCTCATAGTTCTTTGTCCTTGTGTTTCCGTGAATCGCCAAGTGTACTCTGGGTCTCTGTTTGGGACAGCACAGTGTTTACTGTGCTTATAAAACTGTCATTTCAGTAGAGGAAAAGAGTTTTTATTGGTTTTTTTAGTAATTCTTTCTGTAAACTCACTGGAAATGTGAATCTAAAATTCCAAACCAAATTTTTTTAACAATTATATTTCTTAAATACTAATGGCAGTTTGGAGAAGGCGACTTGGAATTGGCTGTAACTTTTGTGCTACAAGACTTTCTGCTCCCCAGTTGTAAGATCATGTTTCACTATAAAATGCACGAAGTTAAAAATAAAATTTGAGAGGAGCAACACTCTCACTATGTGGGTCAGACCTCCCTCAGCACTTCTAAAACATAGCTGTTCATTTTTAGTGGGGCACACAGCAGCCAGTGTGTGATCGTGCACAGTCCACGCTCATGCTGCAGAAACCTCCTGTGCTTCCATGGAATTTATAAGATATAAGGCAGAGATAGTCTGTTCTTATGCTGACCACTGTGCAGTGCCTGTAACTTAAAATATTATCAAATGGGAAGTAAGGCAGCATCAGTGTTTGTGCTGCTCTGAGGACAAGATGCTGCACCTTTGTGTGATCAGGTTATCATCTAAATCCCATTTCATTTCAGCAACAGATTGCTCGTCCTTCTCAAGAAGAAAAGGTAGAAGAAAAGGTAGAAGAGGAAAAATCAGACAAATCAGAGAAAAAAGAGGAGGAAAAGAAAGATGAGGAGGAGAAGGATGAGAAGGAGGAATCTAAGTAAGTGTGTATATACTGAAATGCATTAATTCACCCTAGATTGCAGGTTTTGGCAAAGATCAGAACAGGATTTGCATTAGCCTGACAGTGAAATCTGGACTGAAAACTACTTCTTTTGTGTATTAAGCAATTTTTTTGGATGTATGAATTTCTCTGTCTTGCTGAGCTAATCAGACCAGTGGAAAAAGCAATGGGGTTATTTTTTTGCACATGTAATAATTTCCATATCTTGTTGGTTTGAGCTTTTCTCATGTGTTCTATCACACAGGGAGTGTTCATATTTTCTTTGAAGTTGACGATATCATGTATCTGTGTTACTCTCTAGCAACTGGAAGTTGTGGGCAATAAGTGAATTCTGTTTCACTAAAGGCATCTTTTGGGTTCGTGGAGTTTTGTTTGTGGGGTTTAGGGGTTTTTTGTACATTGATATTCAGGAATATCTGCCCACAATGGCTCTCTGAATGTGACTGGATTATATTTTACCTACTCCCAGAGAGAATACCAAAGAAAAGGACAAAACTGAAGTTGCACCAGAGGAAACAGAGGAAAGGGAGCAGGCAGCTCCTCGGGGCCGAAAAACCGCCAACAGCCAAGGTCGGCGTAAGGGCAGAATCACCAGGTCAATGACAAATGAAGCTGCACAAGCAAATGCTGCTGCAGCTGCAGCCACTGAAGAACCACCACCGCCTCTGCCACCCCCACCAGAACCTTGTGAGTAGCATTTACAGGACTCCCGGGGACCCAGACGCTCGTAGGCTCCTCACTGACACGGGGCTGTTTCCGGGCATGCAGTGCTCTTCTGTTTCCCTGTTTAATATTCCAGCTTTATTCTTAGCCCTGCTTATAATTTTGTGGCTGTGTGGAACTGTTAAACTTCACAAGTTTAACTTCATGAGTTGTGCCTGTGCAGTCAGCTGACTGTTAGAATGATGTGAGGGGAGAAAAGGCAGTTCAGCCCTCCTGTGATAACACCTTGTCTCCCTGAGCAGGTTAATGATGGGTCTGCAGAGATCCAGATGCCTGTGACACAGATTCACTTACAGGCTGCAGCTCACAGAGGATGCTGTTAAATAATTGGCCTGATATTTGAGTACTTCAGGGAGTTTCATAAGCTGGAATAGATCTTGGCAAGTTGTTGTTGTTTCTGCATTAGATGGCGAGAGGCTTTTTTAAAATAAAATGTTACTTTCTTGCCTGGTATGGTTAAAAAAGACAACACAGTCTCTGAGTGTATTTTGGAAAAGGCTGACCTAATTTGTGGTGGTGCAGAAATACCAGAATATCTTGTGGCTGGTAAATAATTATCCAGGATGGCAGGGCAGGTTGTGTTTTTTTCTTGCAGTGCTCTGCTGTGGCAAAATTTGTTGCTCCTCGTGCTTCAGCTGGGTGGTTACAGGCAGCTGCTATTCTAGAGCTTGTTAACAACTCTTTTGTTACTCAGATGTTCTGACTATAAAGAACAGAGTAACTGGGCACATCAGTTCTTGTATAACTGAAAACAACAGAGATTCTGAGAAACATTCTTGCTGCGTTGATACAGTGGGGTTTTATAAGCAGTTGGTTTTTTAAGGGTGAAGCAATAGTGGGTTTTGCTTTTGTTTTCTTTTGTTTTATTTTCAAACCATTTTTGCAGGGTTTTCTGGAAAATCGAAAATAGCTTTTCAGTGGATCAGATATTTTATAGTGTCCTACTTTTGTGGTTTGTTAATGGAAGCTGTTGCAGGGTCTTTGTTATGTGCTGTGTGTAATGGCAGATCTTATGGAAAGGAAATGGAGGCTGGTGCAGCTCAGTGCTGTTCAGAAATTTAAACAGGATGATACAAAATCCAGAGGAGTGAATGAAAAGCACTTTGCACTGAATCATACTTAGTTTCCTGCTTGCTTTTACTTACTGGGGTTTTTTTATTTTCTTTTCTTTTTGTCCATTTATCCAGTTGGAGACTCAGTTAATGCAGGAACGGTAGATTTCTTGACACCACTAACCAATAAATAACCATTCCAGCAGTGAGACAGCACTGAACTAGCTTATAGCATGTTGGATTGCTGCTTTTAGTAGCTGATGGTAATTACTGACATTTTCAATAAAATTTTGCTGATAAATACACCTAAGTTACTAACAAATCTTCCTTGACAGACAATTAATCACAGTTTTGCAGCAGAATAGTTTTGACCAGTTTTCTCTGCTGAGATTGTGGTGGTTCTTCTGTATCTCTGGCTTGGTTTAATGGAGATTGACTGCTTCCCTCTGACAAGAGCAGCTTTCCCCAGTGACCTGAGCCAGCCATAATGTAAATAGATTTCTTGACTATGGGATGCGTAATTGGTGCCATGATAATGAGTCCTGGTCTTTTCTCTGCTCAGTGTCTTTGTTCTCTTTCAGCTTCTACCGAGCCTGTGGAGACATCCCGCTGGACAGAAGAAGAAATGGAAGTTGCTAAGAAAGGTAAACCTTGTAAAGCCTTTGACTTCCTTCTGGATACTTGCATTTACAAAACTTCAAGGATTTACTGAATCACTGAATACATTTGCTGTGACTTTTGCCAACACTATGCTGAATAATTTGCAAATTGTTGTTGGTTTTTTTATGAAAAAAGAGAAAAAGGCAACTTCTTTAACAGACAAAATGATTTTTGAGACTCGTTTTGAGTCTTTTCCTGTGGGTTACTTAGAACTGTTTGGACAGCAGTACTTCCTATCTTACCCTCCCACAGGCATTATTGTTCCATTTATTGGGGTTTGGATAGCTGAGTTATTCATCATAGTAAGTACTGGTTCTTTTATGTTTGACCAGGTCTAGTGGAACACGGGCGAAACTGGGCAGCAATTGCCAAAATGGTTGGGACGAAAAGCGAAGCTCAGTGTAAGAATTTCTATTTCAACTACAAAAGGAGACACAACTTGGACAGTCTCCTCCAACAGCACAAACAGAAGGTGAGTGCTGTGGACATTGAATGTTTTGCAGAGGAAAACTTGTATCTTTCTGAAGTCATCCATCACACTTCACTAAGGCTGTTTTGGAATCTCCACTTGTTTCCTTTTCTACTTGTTTTTTTGTTGTGACGTAAATCTCCTAGAAAGGGTGGCTGGTGCTCCCTGACCTGTGACAATAACCACTTCTTGCTTTAAAATGCAACAGAAAGCTTTTTACAAGGTGAAACGCTCGAGCCTGAAGAGTTCTTCAGTGCTCTGAGAGCCACGTTCCTCACCAGTGCATGAGCAGCTGTAGATGTACAACAGCTCCTTGAAACACAGCAAGCACTGACCTTACCAAAGAGAGCAGGAGATCTGGTAGAAGTCCTGGAACTGAAAGTTTGGGGGCGTTTAAAGTAGAATGCTGTGTGTTGAAATCCTCTGAGCTGCAGTGCTATCCTGGGCTTTTTGCTGCAGTTGTTCTGTAGTCCCCCAAACATGCCGTGGTTTGTTCCCAAACTTGGTTTTGGTCAGGAGCAGCAAAAGTTGGCCTGAAGTTGAAATAGTGTCCCCTTGTGAATGACTGTGCTAAACAGAGATTCTGTGTCCTTCATTTCAACCTCAGATTGGTAAATGGGATTGCAGTAAAAGGCAGTAACAGCTGTGAATTTTCACTACATTGTCAATGCTGTGTCTCTCTCAGTCTTCGCGAAGGCCCCGAGAGGAGCGAGATGTGTCACAGTGTGAGAGTGTGGCTTCAACTGTGTCAGCTCAGGAGGATGAAGACATTGAAGCATCTAATGAAGAAGAGAACCCAGAAGACAGTGAAGGTAACTTTTCTGGGAAGGAAACTTGTGTGTGCAGAGAAAGGAGTCTATGTTTTGTGCTAATTATATGCTCAGAAAGCTGTGTTCTACTTCGTGATGATGTTGTTCAAATGCTCTTTCAGTTGGATTTCAGCAATTTGAACTCACTCGAGGGGATGAAGCATTTTTAGAATTCAGCAGCCTAAAGATGTTGCTGCTTAGTATTTTGAGATGCTTTGATTATGCTGTCATCTGGAGTGTTGAAACAAGTTGAGTCAAATACATGTAACCTTTGGTAGTTGATAGTCTCAGTAAAGCTTCAGACAAGCAAATTTAAGTGGTGTTTTTTTTGTTATGGTTTTTTTTTAGGTATATTTGTTGGTTGCAACTGTTAATTTATAGACACTCAACGTCAGTCAGTCTTGGCTTGTCTTTTGTGGAGCAAAAGGCAATAGAATTCATAAACAGTGAATGAGAGAAGATGACTAAGTGTTGGGTTTTCAGTAGTTGGTATTTTTTAGTTGCAGTGTCTGTGTGTAATTCAGCCAATTGTCCATTTCTATTAAAGTCAAAATGAATTGTTTTGCAGATGGGTTGGTTAAAATTGATGGATCCTTTTTGCACCCAATTTGTCAGATTTCATTAACGTTGAACCTTCATGGCAAAACATTTTTCCCCAGGTGCTGAAAATAGTTCTGATACAGAAAGTGCTCCATCTCCAACTCCAGCAGAACCTGCTAAACCGACTGAAGAAACTCCGTCTGAGACTGCTGCTCCAAAAGTAACCACTGAGGCCCCAGCAGAGCAGGAATCTGCCATTAAACCTGCAACCAGCACATCTCCCTCCTTAACAGCCCAAAGTGTATCAACAGCTGAAACTCAGAACCCCGAGCCACAGGTCAAGGAAGAAATAAATACTGAGGTTGAAGAGCCTATGGAGGTGGACAGTAGAAGCCATCCAGCTGAAGCTAAGCCTGTGATTACTCTTCCAGTTCATACCAAAGTAGAACCTGTAGAGACTGAAATGAGGCTACCAGAGAATATTCAAGTGAAAATAGAGAGTGATACCAAAGAGAGAGAGATGGAGAAACCCAAGGAAAAGTCAGAACCAGAGGAAATGGACTATAGCCTGTCCCAGCAAGTTACTACAGCCAGACAAGAATCCCATTCAGATAATGATTCCAGTGCCACCTGTAGTGCTGATGAGGAAGTTGATGGAGAACCTGACAGACAGGGGTGAGTAGGGCTTTGAATGGACAATCTTTGGAGCTGTTTCTCTTTTGGGAATGGCTGACACCACTGAGGGTATTTGAAATCTTTTCAGTGTTCCGTTGGTGTGGTTCCTGTGTCATCCCAGTGTGGCACCGGAGCCAATGCCCCCCTCCCTCTCAGTGGTTTAATATACACAGAGTGCCAGGGATAGATGTTTAAATGTCAAAAGTATCCAGTGTCATGGAGTGCATGTGGGCTTTGGGAGAATGCTGGTGATGGTGTTTCTGCACTCTCTTGCCTCTTCAAACATCATCTTTTCACAAATGTCTTAGCCCACCATGTGAAATTATTCTGTTGTAGACTGCTGTTTATTTTCTATGGGCTAAATACCCGTAGTCCTTCCTGTCCATTGTGTTTTCCCAAAGCACTCTCTATAAAGAAGGTTTCGTTGTTGGAGTACTGCATATGTAAATTTCTGGTGTGGGTACTTCTGAGCTCGTATTTTGGTATTTCTGTGTATTATGAAAATATGGCAGCATCTGTTGCCTCTTCTAGCACATGTGCTGTGGGACAAAACACAACATGGTTCTGACTTTTTAGCTCTTTGTCCAGTCTGATAAATGTGTTGGTTTTCTGAATTTAGAGTTGTGCCTGTAAATTTTTTAAGATGTGTAGTCTTGGTCCTTTTGGTGATATTTTTCCCTTCTGTCTCTTTTTTCCAGTATCTTCAGCAGAGAGTCAAAGCCCTCACTGTTAAATCCCACTGGGTCGATACTGGTGTCATCTACGATAAAGCAAGGGCAGATGGACCTGCAACAGCTTCACCACCGAGCTGCTGTCATCCCACCTATGGTATGGGCAGTTTTCAGTACTGTTTGAAGGAGTGTTTGTTACCCCTAGATCTAGTCACAACACTAAAGCAGGAAAAAAATCATTAAACAAATGAAGCAAAATACGATTTGTTTTATTATCACATTTTTCAGGGAGAAAGGAGGTTAAGTACAACCAAATATAAACCCAATAGCTTAAAACCAGGTGTGGACCTTTTGAAACACCCGGACTGCAGGGGGAAGTTGAACTCCACAGCTCCTCCAGGAAGTGCCTGTGAGGGCGTCCCTGACATTGTCCCCTCGCTGTCCCCAGGTTTCCTGCAGCCCCTGCTCTGTCCCCGTGGGCACCCCAGTGAGCGGTTACGCGCTCTACCAGCGGCACATCAAGGCCATGCACGAGTCAGCCCTGATGGAGGAGCAGCGCCAGCGCCAGGAGCAGCTGGACATGGAATATCGGAGCGCTGTGAGCCCCTGCGGCACCTCCAAGAGCCCCAGTGTGGAGTGGGAAGGTTGGTGGTCCCACACCTGTGCTGGAATAACCCCGTGGTTTGTGTCTGTGTGTTACACTGCTGCCTCATTGGAGAGTGACAGTTCAGTGTGATAAGGAACTGATAATGAACTGCTCCTTGCTGGAAGGAACCTGCCCACTCTGCTGCACTTAATGTTGAAGAGCTACCTTGTAGCCCCTTTATATAAAGGCAGAAAACTGGTTCTGTTTGGGTCAAACCCAAAAATGAGTTGTTCCTACAGAGAAAGATGCAGCGTGTGAGTGAGAGGAGTGGATGATTCTGTTCTAGAGGAGCCCTTCCAGAAGCTTAAGGTGAAGGTGGGAGAATGAGCAGAGTTAAAAGGAATATTTTACTGCGTGGAGTACATAGATGGAAACTGAGCACTGAAATAGGGCACAAAAGTTTGGTGGAACACATGAAGTTTAATACTTCTTTTTAATTGCATCGTTTGTACCTGATGGGTGTGTCTGGCATTGGAATAGGCCCTTTGTTAAAACTGTGCTGTGAATTGGACCTTTTGACTCCAATTTCTAACCCAGGGTTCTTTTCTTTCTGATACCTTCAACCCTCCCAGGAAAGCCAGTGGCCTATATGCCTTATGCTGAGGTCAAGAGAATAGAACAGGAAGCACAAGTGCAAAATCCAGCCACAAGGTCAGCATCACCCTACAGGTTGTCTCCAAGAGAAGTCAATAAAGCCTCTCCCCAGCCTGAGATGAATGCAGCTCGCTACAGTGTCCCTCCAGGTAAAGATTTGGATGATCAAATTATTCTCTAAACACTTTTTGAATTAATAGAAGAAAAATAATTTTCTGTGTGTGTGAAGAGGTGCTCAGTGCTTTTCTAGCCCAGTGAGGCTGTATTTTTGTTCTTTATTGTTGCATCCACTGCATAACGTGTATTTTATTAAGCAAATAGGATGGTCTGAAAAGTATTAGAACAGCAAAGAGACAGTCATCAAGAGTTTTTCATCTTGATACAAGCACTGTCGTATTCATGGGTGGCCTTTCTTATGAAGGGAGCAGTTGAGGAAAAGGGAAGGCAGCTGCTATCCCTGGAATTAGTTTCTGACTGTAATCACTCTGTATTAAAGTCTGAATGTCTTATAAACCAGTGAAGTAACTGACAAATCTTAGCTCTGAAACTTGGATTGAAGCTTTTCCTTTCAGATTATAATGTCATGCTAAGACAAGACTAATCAGGGAAACTTAGATTATACTTGACTCAGTTGCATTCCATGTAGAGAATAAGAACTTTCTTTAAAAACAGGAAAATAACTGAATCTTGGACACAGTGAATTTCAGAACTGTAAATACAGCTGAAGTAGCTTTTGGATATTGTGAAGCAATTCCCATTAGAAGTTGTCAGCTGAACTGTGCTGTTTCTGTTCACACTGCAATGTTTAATGTACAATTTTCCCCCTCAAGTTCTCCAGCCAGCCCCTCACCAGGTGATAACCAATATTCCCGAAGGAGTTCGCCTGCCCACAACCAGACCCACCAGACCACCACCACCACTCATTCCATCCTCCAAAACCAGTGTGCCATCAGAAAAACCTTCCTTCATCATGGGAGGCTCGATCTCACAAGTAAGAGAATTATTATTTGAAAATATGTTTTACATCATTTTTCCTCCCCTTTCTCCAATCTTCAACTTCTTGTACTCAGTTATGGAGTCACAGCATTAATCCTGAAGACCTACCTGTACATGTCGTTCTAGAAGTCTGGGAATCACAAGAGCTTTAGAAATGGAGCATTTACTCACATTTAAGGGCATGGATATCCAGTTTAGGTGACCTGCATCTCCAAACTATCAGTGACACTCCACTCTGCTGCTCTGTGCTTTGGGACATGGCAGTGGGGTACTGCAGCATTTCCAGATGGGCTCATAGTAGTTTTAGCATTCTCCTGTAAAGAGATATGTGAATCTTCATTCCAGAAACAAGAATTAACATCTGTTTGTTGTTTCAGGGAACACCTGGCACTTATTTAACATCCCACAGTCAAGCTTCCTACGCCCAAGAAACTGCAAAGCCATCAGTGGGTTCTATATCTTTGGGGCTGCCAAGGCAGCAAGAGTCGGCCAAATCTGGTAAGGAAAGAAAACCTGACGTGTTTTATACAGACTATTTAATGATCCATAATTAAAGAAAATTAAAAAACCTCAAACCTTTTCTTTTTCTTCTCCTCAATAGCTTCCCTGCCCTATATCAAACAAGAAGAATTCTCACCCAGAAGTCAGAATTCCCAACCTGAGGGACTCCTGGTCAGGGCACAACATGAAAGTGTGGTGCGAGGTAAAGAAAGTCACACAGATTAAGAAACTCTTGTCAGATCCTGAGAAAACCAAGAGAATTAACTGCTGAAGTGTTGTATTTTAAAGTATTCTGTGATTATATAAGTATCATAAGATTATAGGATTAATCTGTTCCCTGTTTTCCAAGGCATGTGTATTTGTAGCTGGCTCCTTCTGTCTGCAGGGCTCACTTGAAAATATTTATTACAAGACATGCCATTTTGAAAATAAAGTTGCTCACTAGAGCAAGTACATCAAAAGAAAATAACTACAATGAACTAATGCTGTAAGATACTTATAGTTTGTAAAAGACTATGTTAAAAGAGGAAATAGCCTAACTGCCTCAAATGCCTGCTGTTAAATTGAAATTTTCCCTGTATTTTAATGTAAACTAACAGTTCTCACTAGAATTTTTAATTATTTCAAATGGAGTGGATTTTTTTAATTCTCTTATTTATCAGGATGTTTTCTTATTTCAAATCAGGTACCACAACGATACAGGAGGGAAGTATAACACGAGGAACTCCAACCAATAAAGTTTCAGTTGAGACCATTCCTTCTTTGAGAGGCTCCATAACTCAGGTATTTTACTTTTTGCTGGGAAGGCTGTAGCAAAACAGCATCTTCAGACTATCACTGTGAATGTATTTGCATGTCTGAAAAAGTAAATTAATATCACGGGGTAGGAACTGCCTTGGAAAAAGAACTTTCAATCCAATCAGCTGTTCAAACCCCACTATTGCTGAAGTCAGCATTACCACGATTTCATCTTCATATATGTGAGTTTTCAAACCTTTTAAATACTACCAGAGCCTTTGGTAAACCTAACTGAGGGCAACTTCCTTGAAAATTGCGTCGCACCTGAGTTCAAATATTCAAACCAAGTGTAACCAGTCTTGTGCAGATGCTATTTGAGTCCAAGAAGGGAAATTCAAGCCTTTTGTCCTATCATTTTAAATGCTGCTGTTTTGGTTGATTTGGGGTCCCAGCATACAGAAAGCAATTGCCTCAATTCTGCTCTGAGATGAGAAGGGGATGTTTCATTGCTTTGGACAGAAATAAAACCTACTGGCACCATTAAGTACGTGGTATATGTTATCTTTCCCCCAAATGGTATTTATAGGGTAAATGTTCCAGGTCCTGAAATGCACTGGTAATCTTGTCCTTCCCATTCTTCTTTCTGTATTCTTAACAATGTAGCAGAAATAACCTTATTCATATTTAGGTTAAGTGTCTATAATAGAGGCAGAAGTCTAAGCCATACTCGATAAATTAGTTGGTTTTATAGACCTAAAAAATTTCTTTGGTTTTGTTGTATTTTCCCTTCACTCCTCCCTGTTCTCTAACGACTCAGACCATGTGTATTTATTAACGTGCTGGGTTTGAACACAGGGTACCCCAGCTCTGTCCCAGTCCGGCATCGCCGCCGACGCGCTGCTGAAGGGAACCATCACCCGGCTGGCTACGGAGGACAGCAGCCCAGAGAAGTGCAGAGAGGAGGCTTCAGCCAAGGGCCACGTCATTTATGAAGGCAAAAGTGGGCATATTTTATCTTATGATGGTGAGTATTTGTATATTCTACCTGGTCAAAGTCAGGTTCTGCTTTGATAATCCATAGCTGAAGTGTTTCTGCTTCCAAGTGGATGCGTGTGTTTAAAATATAGTTAAACTAATCCTTTGCCATTTATTTCCTATTTGTCATGGAATAGTTTTATTGTGAAAGGTTAAATAACCGGGTTTAAAATGACCTGTGTTAAAATAAAAATAAATGTATCATGTAACTTTAAACTTCAGTTGAAATACTGATAAATGAGTAACTGAACAAATAACTTTTTGACAAACTATAAAGGATCTTTTTAAGATTGATATTTAATGTTACAATATTATATTGAAGTTGTGTTAAGTATTAATGACCTGTGGTCTCATTAATGTAACATTCATGTGTCTTTTTTTTGTTGTCCGCATTTCCTGACCACGCTCTTGTACATTTTGCCAGCTATTAAAAATGTCCGTGAAGGAACAAGGAGTCCAAGAACTGCTCATGAAATTGGTTTAAAGAGAACCTATGATACAATGGAAGGAAATATAAAGCAAGGGATGTCACTGAGGGAGTCTCCAGGGTCTGCACCACTGGAAGGTAAAAACAGCCACTCCCAAGGTGTTTTATCCATTGATGTAAGAGTATTTAGAGTTATCTTATGGTGTAGACTAACAGAGAAGTTAGATTTAAATCACGTTACTGACCGAATCCATGCAATAACACTGCAGTTAAGAGTGTGCTGGAAAAAGGACTGGAGTAGATCCCAGTTTTCTTTCCTGTTTTACCACAACTGCAGCTACTTCGGGTGGCACTTCGTGCTCTCAGCACATCTGACACACGTCCCTGGCTCTCCACAGTCCCAGTGGTCCTGTCGAGCTCAAACACTGGGTCACACCAGCACAGCCTCTGCCACACCCTTTAGTTAAATATTGTTATCACACTGCCCTGACCTTTTGCATTCCTGCAAGAAACCTCTTTGAACTGCAGGATCCTGCTTCGGGGCATCCCTAGTGCTGTTGTGTTTTAATAAACTGTAATCAAACAAAGCCTGCAGAGGCCAAGGCAGGTCATTATGTAACTTTCCTGATTGTTTTGTAAAAATACAAATGCAAGAAAACGTTTCCTGCCTCAACCATGGAGTTTTGCTCCTTAAAAGCATTTTGTCCCATCTTTGGGTAGCCCTTAGAGGCTATTTT
Source organism: Rhagologus leucostigma (assembly GCA_013397725.1). NCBI lineage: Eukaryota > Metazoa > Chordata > Aves > Passeriformes > Rhagologus > Rhagologus leucostigma. Next base: position 138,173 of record VZTD01002156.1, read on the forward strand.
GTGGACATGTTCATCAGATGGCACAATGTGAGTGTGAGGTTTGTAGGCTGTACGCAGAAATTCAGTGTTGCCTCTAAGTTGCTCATGCATTTGGCTCATCTTTGGGTTCTTTTGGCATCTGAGAAGCTGCCCTGGAACTTTAATGCTGTGTCTCATCACTGACACATTTTCTGTCCTCAAACTGTAAAATTATGAGTGTTTTGAGGGCTTGGTTTAGTTTGTTACTGTAGACACAGTAAATTAATCTCTTCCCCAGTGATTCACTATGAACTTTGGTAATTTGGAGGATGCTGAGATGTATTTTGGGGTGTTTTTTTCTTTTTGTTTCACTTCCCACCATAAACACCTTTCTTTTTAGGCAAGCAAAGTGGAGTGTGAGAAAAAGCAGTGACTGCTTTTGAAACAAAGGTTAAGCTTAATTATAAAAAACACCTCCTCTTTTCTAAATATGTTAAAACTTGCAAGTATGCAATAGCACAAGTACTTGAACTGAAAGATTATTTTTTTAGGGTAGGAGGTGTTTATAACGTGTTGCTGCAATGCCTGGCATACTGAGGCTTGGCCCTCTGGGCACTGCCAGGATACAGATACCATCTCTAATGTGTAAGAAGGAAGGGGGCTTGTTGGTTTGGAGGCTGGGGTTTTTTAACACTTGTTTAATTCTCTAAATTACCTTCATTTTAATTTTAGGTTTAATCTGCCGAGCGCTGCCTCGGGGTAGCCCACACGCTGAACTAAAGGAGAGAACAGTCTTGTCTGGCTCTATAATGCAAGGTGAGGTATTGCAGGTTTAGAAAGGGGAGCATTAATTAATCCTCAAAAATCTGGATTTCTGAACCTTAAAGCTCTTATTAACTGTGGGAGCTGTGTTAAAGGTGGAGCTTATTTTATGAAAGGTTTTCAGAGCGTAAATCAGCAGCTTTTTGATGTGCTGTGTTCAAAGCTAGTCTGTAAACATAGCATTTTATTTCTTACTGAAAAATAGACTTTTTAATATGAATACTTGGTAATTAGCACTTTTTTTAATATATGAACGGTAACAATTCTGCAGATGCATTTATTTCTTTTATTTCAGCATCTGAAATAACATGGGAGGTTTTCAGTAATATATTGAGTATTTGTTCAGTACTATTTTTGTGATGATTTTTTTAGACTTCAGAGTATCTTACCATAGACTACAGCAACCAAAGTTCCACTCTTACATGTAATCAGTTACTCTGCTTATGAAAACAGAGACTTAGCAGCTATTAATACCATTCTTCCTGTAAAAGGCACACCAAGAGCAACAGCTGAAAGTTTTGAAGAAGGTTTGAAGTACCCCAAACAGATCAAGAGAGAGTCACCTCCCATCAGGACGTTTGAAGGAGCCATCACCAAGGGGAAACCATACGATGGGGTCACCACCATAAAGGAAATGGGTCGGTCCATCCATGAGATCCCAAGGCAGGACCTGTTAAGCCAAGAGAGTCGCAAGACTCCTGAAATGGTGCAGACGACCAGGCCAATCATAGAAGGCTCCATATCTCAGGTAAATCCAGAAAGCACTGTTACACAGTTACAGACTCAGGAGTGAATCAGGTCAGGCTGTGGGAGTTTTTTACCACAAGATGGCCTTAACCTGAACTTCTTCTCCTCTTCAGGGCACACCCATAAAATATGAAAGCAACTCTGGCCAGTCTGCCATCAAACACAATGTAAAATCTTTAATCACTGGACCAAGCAAGCTGCCCCGGGGAATGCCTCAGCTGGAAATGGTGCCAGAAAACGTGAAGGTGGTGGAGCGAGGAAAATACGAAGATGTGAAGACCGGGGATGCCGTGCGGTCCCGTCACACGTCCGTAGTCAGCTCTGGTCCCTCTGTTCTCAGGTCAACTCTTCATGAAACTCCCAAATCACAGCTGAGCCCTGGGATTTATGATGATACAAATGCTCGGAGGACACCTGTGAACTATCAGAGTCCAATGTCCAGGAGTTCACCTATGATGAATAGAGTTAGTGAGGGTATGTCATTCCTATCCACAGTAAGACAGAAAGTTTTATTATTTTGATTTTTATGTATTCCATTCTTCGTTCTTTTATTCTAATGGCTTGTCTCAATTTGGAAGTTGGCTAGAACCCGTTTTAGAAGGCTGTAAGCTGTTAAATGAAATAAAAAAATGAAAATCTGCCATAATAGAGGAGGGAAGTGGGAAGGCAGTTCAGTCTCAATTTGCATTTGATTATGGATCACACTGAAAGTGGTACCTACAAGGATAATGTTTTAAGGGCAGAAGCTATTCCTGATTTAGAGGCCTTTAGATGAGGAAGATGATATAGTGAAGTATAAGCAATCTTAGTTTTAAAGTAAAATTCTTTCAGCAGAAGTGTTTTGTGATATAAAATGTTCTCTGTGCTTTGTTGTAGCAGATTGCAGTCATCGAGAATGTTCCTTGGGAACCAGTGTTTTTTTACAGTTAAATTTTTCAATAGAAAAATAGGCATTTTATTAATTTGGGGTGTTCGTTGCTTTTAGCTGGAATATCTTCTGGGAAGCCAGCAAATCATGAAAGGAAGAACACACTCACTCCAACACAGAGGGAGAGTGTGCCAGCAAAATCTCCAGTCCCAGGGGTTGATCCTGTAGTGGCTCACAGTCCTTTTGACCCTCACCACAGAGGAGCAACTCCTGAAGTCTACAGGGGTCACCTCCCTCCTCATTTAGATCCTGCTATGCCATTTCACAGGGCTCTGGATCCTGGTAAATACATTTGTGTTGGCTTTTTTTAGTTTTAGAAATACTGTGAGCTTTGATGCACAGAACGGATACCTTTATAAGGCAATTATCAATGGCCAAATATCATTTATAAGGTTATAAATATTTATTGTTGTGGTTTGATTTCAGTTTAGTGGGAGTTTAATATCCAACCAGGCAACTTAGTAAGACAGTATTGTGTAATGCTAAAACTTCCCTTCAGAGCTGCCAACTTGCTTCTGTTTTGTTAAAAAGTTCAGACAGTATTTTTAGATAAGTATTTGTGGAATGTATTAAAAGCTTTCAGGAAAGCTATGCAAAGAAGGATGTGGAAGAGGCTAGAGAATTAAAGTATAATTCTATATAATTATGTATAGACATACATTCTTTGTAAGTCCTCTGTTCAGGACTGTGATTATTCTCACTGAGGGATTATCAGGTTATCCCTGGTGATATTAAATACAGTAGACTTCCATTTAACCCTCAGTTTACTTTGGTGAGGTATTTTCTACCTTCTTTAGATATTTCAGCCTTTTACATTTTCAGAATTTCAGGATTTATATTTTTATTAAAGTCATCTCTCCAATCTGGATTGTTTAGCACTTTCAGTGTGCATGCAGTGCAGAAATTCAGTAAAACATCAGTATTAAAATTCTATTTTCACTCATTTGGCTCTGGCTAGAGAGACTTGATAGCACCTCTCATTGAAGCTTTACAAACACCTGAAAGCTTGATTTGATCCAGAACCATGCTGCTTCCTAAATGCATCCTTTTGCCTTCTTTCACCCTCAGCTGCTGCTGCTTACCTGTTCCAAAGGCAGCTGTCCCCCACGCCGGGGTACCCCAGCCAGTACCAGCTGTACGCCATGGAGAACACACGCCAGACCATCCTCAACGACTACATCACCTCCCAGCAGATGCAAGTGAACCTTCGGCCCGATGTCACCAGGGGATTGTCCCCCAGGGAGCAAACTTTAGCTCTCCCTTATGCAGGAGCACGAGGTGGGCCTGGCTCTCTTTCTGGAATGCTCTTAAAAAGTGTGTTTTGGCTGTGCCAGCTGTGGTTTGGACGCACACATACAAGTGCATATGCATAGGTGTGTTGATCCTCTAGTGATCGTGGATGTCTGGTAACTCATTTGCAAACTGCCTTTTGTGGAAAGGAGAACCACCTCTATAATCAATATTTTTAAGGAGAAGGCTCTGAGAGTTACTAGTGTTCAAGAGCCAGATTGTTTTCTGCTCGTTTAAACTGATGGTCAGAAGCACGTTTAGCTCATCGTCAAACTTCAGGAAAGAGAATTATATTGAAATGATAACTTCTTCAAAAAGAATGTAAAAGCAACATCTAAAAGCATAAAGTTTGTGAAAACCATGCTGATTGTTTTATTTTTGGGTAATACCCCAAATTGCTAAAAGATGGGATTATTGAGTAGAGGTGAAGTGCATTTTTTCCTAAGGGCAATTAAAGGGAGAGCTACAAATGCAAATTCTGACTTAGTATGTTCCTAAACTGCTGATTGCCACGTCTAAGAGAGTATAACCAGCTGGAATATAATTCTACACTTGCTTTATTGTTATATTTCCACTAAACATTCATTGCTGACTGTTACCAGTGAACAGAACATAAAATGTGTAGACCGTGTCCTGGAGTGGCCGTTCTCACGTGTGTCATCTCCTGACAGGAATTATTGACCTGAACAATATGGCTCCCACTATCTTAGTGCCTCATCCTGGAGGAACGAGCACCCCACCCATGGAGAGAATCACGTATATCCCTGGCACCCAGCTTACCTTCCCTCCCAGGCCTTACAATCCTGCTTCTCTGTCACCAGGTAAGAGCTCTCATGGCTTGGTGACGTCTCTAATTGTGTGACGTGCTGAGATAATTGACCATCTTTATTCAGCTTTCATTAATGCAATGTTCTGATGTTTTCTCAGGAGATGCTTTTTGCATGCACCTCTCACTTGGATAGCAAAGGGTTTTTGATGATATCCTGTGTAGTTACAGTAGAAGTGCTGTCAAATTCTGCATTTGCCTCATTCTGTCAGGTCTTTATTTGTAGTAATTTGATTATAATTCACTAACCCCAGTTTACATGTGTTGAAGGGTGGAATTGGGGTCTGTAAGCTGTGTAGTTTCTGACTGTTTAGCAAACAGTTCAATAAAAGGCTTTTGAGCCTTCCACTGTCACTGTGTGTTAAACTTTTGTCTTCTCAGATAAGTGGAGTTAAAATGTGTTTGGGAAATTTTGCTGTAAGTGTATGGCAGAATATATTGGCAAGTGTTTACATTATCATGCTTCACTTAAGTATCTCTTTTTTTGCTCCTTCATTTTACCTTGTGGATCTTCCAGGACACCCCACACACCTGGCAGCTTCTGCAGCTGCAAATGCTGAAAGGGAACGGGAAAGGGAAAGGGAGAAGGAACGGGAAAGGGAGAGGGAACGTGAACGAGAGCGGGAAAGAGAACGAGAACGAGAGAGGGAGAGAATCACCTCAGTCCCTGCTGACCTTTATCTCCGACCAGGTGAGGGCACATGGACACACTTGGAGCACTTGTCTTGTACACTGTAACTGCTCGTTTTATGCAGTCACTGTTAGCAAATACCATTTACAGTTTGCTTTTGCTCTGCACTTCAGGCAGGTTCCTGTTGCCAAGCAGTTCTGGTCATAATTGCAACTTCTGCAACTTCTTGAACTTTCTCTCAAAGCAGTGCAGCACCTAAAGAGGAGTGAATCCCAGCTGTCACTGGCACAGCTCGCGTGTCATTTAGAGCATTGTAAACAGATTTAAATCTTTATACATACCATCACATCCAGAGTGGTGGAGACAACTGGGAAGGGATGTGGAGGAGACAGCATTGATTTACAGTGCTGCACTGTTGCAAGAGTAATCATTTATTTTTGTTTGTTCCTCTCCACTCTGTGTCCTGCAGGTGCAGAGCAGCCTGGCAGACCCGGCAGTCACGGATACGTCCGGTCCCCGTCCCCCTCTGTTAGAAGCCAGGAAAACATTCTGCAGCAAAGGCCAAGTATTTTCCAAGGAACCAATGGGACAAGTGTAATCACACCTTTGGATCCTGCTGCTCAGCTACGTATCATGTATGTTTTATAAGTTACTGTTGTTGAGATATCTGTTCTAATATTTGAGCTTATTAAATGGTGCATTTAGGGTTAAGGATATTCCACTATATGATTGCTCTTGGATTTATCAGAGCATTTTTACCAGTCCATTTTGGATAGAAATTAGTGTCAGGACAGCTTTGTTTTATTTGCATGATCTGGCTCTGGTTCTTTTTTCCATGTGATGTAATTGAGGCTATTCAATGTTTGCCCACAGGCAGCTCACCCCCGGAGCTCCCTCTATCACTCAAGGCTTGCCAGCTTCCCGTTACAACACCGCTGCTGATGCCCTGGCAGCACTCGTGGATGCTGCAGCCTCTGCTCCTCAGATGGAAGTTGCCAAAGCAAAGGAGAACAAGCACGAAGGAACCAGGATAGAAGAGAACATGGGACGCCGGTCAGCTGTGGTGACTGACCAGCAGCAGATGGAGCAGAAGACCCTGGAGGTAGAAAAGAGGCCTGTGCAGTGCCCCTATACATCTGCAAATTACTCTGGTGGCAAGTCCCAGGGACAGACTTCATCAGTAGTCTATTCAGAGGCTGGTAAAGAGAAAGGACCTCCTCCTAAATCCAGGTACGAGGAAGAGCTGAGAACTCGAGGAAAGACCACAATTACTGCTGCTAACTTCATAGATGTGATCATCACTCGCCAGATTGCTTCAGACAAGGATGCTCGAGATAGGGGCTCTCAAAGTTCAGATTCTTCCAGTAGTTGTACGTATCTTAGTAACTCTCTACTTCTTTGCTGTCTGTCTTAGCCTTTTAGGGAAATGATAAGATGTGAAATGATTCGGATGTTTAATGATAAAATACTCAGCTCTGCACAGCAGAAACACTTGATAGACAAATACAGTTTTGGCATATAGTGACTCTTGCAAAATCAGAGTTGCTTGCTTTATTCAGATGCCATGCTACAGCATGAAATGCAGGACCATAAGAGTAACCTTATCAGAAGTTAGGAAACTGAAAATTACTAGGTTTATGTTGGAACAGTGTTTCTTGGAAGTATTTGTATCACCATGGTTATCATGAGAAGGCAACAGTGTTTTGACTTTCATTCACTGGTGCCATTTTAATGGAAGCACCGGTGCTGCCAAGTATAGGCAACAAAAATTTTCTGTCATATTTACATCTTATTCCACAACCTTTGCTTGATATTCAGTGTCCTCACACCGGTATGAAGCTCCTGGAGATGCCATTGAGGTGATCAGCCCTGCAAATTCACCTGTACCTGCTCAAGAAAAGCTACAGCCCTATCAACAAGAGACCCCCAAACCAAGCCAGGCAGAGAGTAAGTTCATCTGCATATGCAAATATTCTCACAGTCACCTTTTTTAGATTTGTAAGCACAGAAGTTTCAAACCTTGAAGCTTAACAGAGTGACCTTTTCTTTTTCAACCAGCTGACCCCAACAGGCCATATGAGGGCCCCATTCACCGCTACAGGACACAACAGGAGCCCCCTTCACCCCAACAACCTCCACCTCCCTCTTCCCAGGCAGAGGGGATGGCACATGTGCCCAGGACCCATCGGCTCATCACCCTTGCTGATCACATCTGTGTAGGTTTTATAATTACGGGTTTTATTTGAGAGTATTATAAAATACTGTATCTGAATTTATAATGTCATGGGTTGCCATCAGTCTCACCTAGTTCACGAATACCTACACTGGGGCCAATGTCTAACCAAGACCTCTTTTCTACTTTTTTTGGTCACATCCAGCAAATTATCACACAAGACTTTGCTAGAAACCAAGCAGCTTCTCAGGCCTCTTTGCAGCCTCCCACCACTACATTCCAGAATTCCACCCCAGCTCCAACGCCTGTTTCTGGCCGGGCAAAGACCTCGAACCGCTACAGCCCCGAGTCGCAGTCGCAGCCTGTGCACCACCAGCGGCCAGGGGCCAGAGTGTCCCCTGAGAACCTCTCTGACAAGGCCAGGGGAAGGTAATGCATGAATTCAGTCTAACTGCAAGTTTAACTGATGCCCAGATATGATATTGATATAAAATAGTGCAGTAATCTTGGTGTGGATTGGAAGTAAAGGTGCCTTTTGGTCTTATTTTTAGGCAAAGTCTCCTACTGTTTTGCCAGTTGCTTGGCTCCATAACGTAACTTACAACTGCTTTCCCTTTGCTACTTCTGCTTAATTTCCAGTCTTTACAGGGTTGAAGATGTTTAATTACTTAAAGCTTAGCAGAGTTGTTACGGATAATTCAGAGTCATCTTTTTAAGATCACCAAGCTTACTAAAGCATGTAACATATAACTACACATAAGTAGTTATGTAGCAACTGGAAAATTACATGAGTTAACTACTGCTGTACATGCATTGAGAGTAATTATCTGTCTCTGAATTGTGGATGTAGGCCTGGAAAATCTCCAGAGAGGAGTCATGTCCCTTCAGAGCCCTACGAGCCAATCTCGCCACCTCAGGTCCCGGTTGTACATGAGAAACAGGAAAATGTTCTTTTGCTTTCCCAAAGAACTGAGCCTACTGAACAGAGGTAGGTGTAAAACTGACTTGAGCTTGGATCTTGGGCTAGGAAACCTAGATTATTTTTTACTTTATTTTTAGATTATTTTTTAATTTACGTACGAGTTGTTTGGTTTTTTAATTCAAGCTTACTTGTCAGATTGCTGCTGCTTAAGCAAACTCAGTTATTACTGAGCCCCATGGTGTTCATATGACTGTTGTGGTTTCTGCCTGACTGCTTTTGGGAAGATTTAAATGTGCATCTTACAAGTTCTATCTCTTTGACACATGTTGGTCTTGGCAGGACTGACTCTCGCTCTCCAGGCAGTATCAGTTACTTGCCTTCGTTTTTCACCAAACTTGAGAACACTTCACCAATGGTAAAATCCAAGAAACAGGAGATATTTCGAAAGCTGAACTCATCTGGTGGAGGTGACTCTGACATGGGTATGCAGGACTTGCCTTTTCACTCAATTTTTCCAGCTTAAGCTTTATGTGACTTCCACCAGCAGATGTCCTGACCTAATATGTTCAAATAATACCAATTAATATAAATCTGTGAGTATAAAACACATATAATAATTTATGACCATAGAACTGGAAGATGGTTAGATTTTTTTTTAATGCTGTTTTATGTAGGACTGTCACATTTAATCTTTTTAACAATTTGAGAGATGAAAACCACATAATTAATGAGAGAGTTGTTAAAACCTGACATTATTCTAACTAACTGCGTGTCTGTAGTTTGCTTTGTATCAACTTTAAGTAATACACATTTTCCTTTTTGGAAAGATGTGTTGAAACTAAATGGTTTGTGTTTTCTTGGCCCTTATGATTGTCTGTTAAATGACATTTTAATATAGTTCCAGTAATGAACACTGACATGGTGGAATATGATACTAGAACTATATTTTTGCTTTTTTCTTGTGCAGTAGGGCTACTGCTGATCACTTAGTGATCATCAGTACTGAAAAACTCAGTGAAATGTTGTGTTTTAATTGCAGCAACTGCTCAGCCAGGGACTGAAATATTCAATTTGCCAGCAGTCACTACCTCAGGTAAGTTCTTCAATAAAGGAAACAACATATGTTTCAGAAAAATGTAATGTCTTAAATGTCTTAAATTTGTACTCTTTGGGGAGTCCAGTAAAAGAGGAAAATGGTGAAAATTTAAAAGCTAATATCCTACATGAAAACTTGTTTCCTGCACCATAAGGAAAAGCAAAATGACCGAATCTTTCCCCACACCCCTTTTTAATTTCTCCGAGATACATTTTTTGCCTCCCTTCCCACCTTTCCCTGTGTTTTCTCTTCTCTCCCAGGTGCAGTCAGTTCTAGGGGTCACTCCTTTGCAGATCCTGCCAGTAATCTGGGTCTGGAAGACATTATTAGGAAAGCACTGATGGGAAACTTTGATGACAAGAGTGAGGAGCACGGGGTCGTAATGTCCCAGCCTCTCGCGGTGGCTCCGGGCAGCTCTGGTGCCGCGGTACCGGCGAGTAACGAGACACGTAGGGAAGAAGCCAATCCATCTCCAAATTCAGGTATTGCAACTCCCAAACATCCCAGGGCCTTAAAGAAAATAAATAAATCAAGGGTTTGAATAAGCTGGTGTCACTGAAAACCACTGTCTTTCCTCTGGAAGCGGTAGAGGTGATGTTTGCATTTATCGTCCTGGCTTTTCCAGGAGCCTCTGACAACGCTGATGGAAAAGGGGAAGGGAGAACAGGGTGTATTGGATACCCGCAGCTTCTCAGTGCTACCTGATAATTTATAGAAACAAACACACAGAGGCTAAAATGTGGTTGGTGAAATGTGTCCCTTCTGTTGCCAGGTGGGGCAGTCAGCAAACAGAAGCTCATCGGCAAGTCAAACAGTAGGAAGTCAAAGTCTCCGATTCCTGGGCAGGGATATTTGGGAACTGAAAGACCTTCTTCTGTCTCATCTGTGCATTCAGAAGGGGACTACCACAGACAGACTCCAGTGTGGGCCTGGGAAGACAGGCCTTCATCAACAGGTGAGGAATGGGTTCTTTCAGAGGTATTTACAGAAAGCTCAGATGTTGTACGGTAACGCTGGATATTGGCCAGAAGTTTCCAGCATGTGGGGGTTTTCTGAAATGGATTTTCTGCTAATTGTCACAACCCAAGCCAACACAGATCTCTCAGAACAGCTCGTGTTTTTGCCTTTTGGTGCAGGTTCCACCCAGTTTCCATACAACCCTCTGACCATGAGGATGCTGAGCAGCACCCCCCCGACCTCCATCGCCTGTGCCCCCCCGTCCATGAGCCAAGCAACCACTCACCCACAGAACAGGATCTGGGAGCGAGAGCCTGCACCACTGCTTTCAGCACAATATGAGACTCTGTCTGACAGTGATGACTGAACTATGCAGATTATTATTTTTTTTTTAATTTGCGGGTCAAAAAAAGAAATCTATTTTTGACTTGTGCCCACAGAGACTTTCCAAGAGAGCAAGGGCCACACAATGAAGAATTGCTGGAGAGTCCGTGAAATGCCTTCTGCACAGGCTGTGTGTTGGAGCATTGTGGTCGAGAAGGTTGACTTACTAAAGATAAATATGTAAAGAGTTTTTAAAAATGTGGACTATTCCTGCTCTACATCTATTTGTAAAGAAAACCATAATGTCTTTTAAATCATTCTTCTGTAAATAGAGAGTACTTTTTGCAGTGTTTTTTCCCTTGCTATAGTATCTGGTGTACTTATGTTCAAATCATTGCCTAAACTTTGGGGGTCATTTTGTAATTTTTTTTAAGCATTTTCTCCAGTGTAGAATACTCTTCATAACCCTAGCCTCCCTCTCAGCCTAGCCTAACCAGAACCCCAGCCTCCCAACCATCATTGCCCATTTAATGCCGTGCCACTTCCTGCAGGCATTGTGCTTTTATATAATTTTTTTTTCCCTAGACACACTTTCTCAGTGGTGTTCAAGCTCTTGTGAAAATGTTGATTTTTAAGACTGACCCCTTAGTGAATTCTGTACATTAACATACTCCGGTTCGCTGGAATAAGATGGTATATTTCTTTGGAATTTTAAATTCTGCCACATTGTAAATTTTTGGTGCAGTTGGTTTTATTTAGCAACACTGCAGAAATATTATTGCATGGGTATGTTATGGTTCATTTTTAAAAGGTTAAAGAAACAAAAAAAGAACAACTTCTGGAGGCATACCTCACTGTTATGCACACTGGGAATTTTAACTGTGCCCTAAAAGCCTATTCTTAGTGTTCTCTGTTTCTGCATTGTATGCAGTCAAAACAGGCTACTAAATTTTACTGTCATATTTAACCACAGCAAATGGCTTTTCTGAACAGAGGCTCTGGGTGGGTTGATAAATCCTTTAAGAAGAAAAACCTCCACATCCCAAGTTTAAATAAAACAAAGTGCTTTTATAGAATAATTGAGCAACACACGAGTCAACTACGTGGCTTCTGTTACAACCAGTTTGAAATAGGTACTGTGATTTTTACCTTCCTCCAATCTGATTTTAAAATCTTTATGTAATAATTATTTTGAAGTCTGCGTCCCAGTCCCTGTCCCTCTAAGCAAGCTTTTGGTGGAAGTCCTTACAAATGCTTGGCTTAACTCCTGAAGTGTGCAATACTTGTTAGGGTGATTTTTATTTTTAAATTGTATATGGTACTAGGAGAGTCTCCTTAATCATTCATCTATCAATGCTTGCTATGATATGCTTGTAGCTCATGTACACATCCATCTGGGTAGTGATGTCACAGGGCGTCCTGACATCCATCTCCAACAGCATCTTCATTTTATGCTGCACTGACCTCAGGAAGTGAATTCATATCTTCCGGGGTAGAAGGACTGATTCACAGATAGCACTGAGCTGGGGGGTGGCGTGGTCTGTCAGATTCCAAACTGCTTTTGCATCTCATTGATCAACAGGGTCTTTGCCTTGGAGTTATTTTCCAGTGAAAAATATTTTGGGTTTTGCCACTGTATTTGTGATGCGTTGTATGGAAGGTGTAATGCAGTGTGTAACCTTGAGTCGTGTGAGCTCTGCATCCCATGGAGGGACTGTGATGGTCCACTTACAAACAGGAAGAAGCACAGAACTACTTATCAATAGCAAATTTATTTTCAGTCCTTTAAGGAAAGCCTTTTTGCCCCAAGTGTGGGAAACAAAATTCCAAAGGAACTCATTTGGAAACTTGACACTGTTGAAAATACAGAACTATTTTGCTACTTTTTTTAAACACTGCATCCGAGTAGATCTGTTGGCAGTCTTAAATCTCCTTGTAGTCTTTCTCTGAAAGATTTCTCTCATCCTCCCCTCCTTTATCCTTCTGGCTTGAAGCAGTGAAGTTTTCATCCTGTTTGTAGACCTGTGCTCTTACTTTAACTTTCCTTTTGTTCCCACAGCAACATATACTGGAAAACGAGTTGATCTGCCCTTTTTGTAGATTTAAATTTGGAGTGGAGAGTTAAGTTCCATTCTTAAACTCACTTGTTCTCACTTTCTTAGTGTAACAAATACAATGTGAAAGAGGCATGTACAGACAAATGTCTTTGCTACCTGTACAGTAAGTATAGCATGTTCATTGCAAAGCTTCATGTTACTGCTGCAGCAGCAGCAAGATATCCAAAGTAGGATAGTCACTATCTCCTAAGATACAGCTTGAGTGGCATTTGCACATAAAATGTTGCTGCTTTTTTTGTTTGTTATCCAAGTTTTAACTTCTCCAGTGTAAAAACCTCTCCAGAGCCTAAGTTAGGGTTTACCACAATTCCAGTAATCTTCAAGTATGGAATTACATCTGCCCTGTTTCAGACAGGAAGGTGTTTGTAAGTCATGTTTACAAAGTGTAGTTTACTACAAATTTTTACCTGATTTCTGATCAGCGCTTTCACAATGCTTTCATCTTGATATGGTTCGTGATTCTGATATGAAATCATTTAAGACTTGAAAAACCCATGCATCATAATTTCCACACAATGTCTTCACTAGACAGTGACTTCTGGATTCAGACCAATCAATAAAGGGGATCAGTTCTCCACTTGCTTTTCCTGTGTCTCCCTCTTGTTTTGCAGCATCAGGCAAGACCCTGCTCCAAGGGGTGCTGCAGGGTTCCCAGGTAACACTGCTGCCCTCCAGGCTCTGCCACTTCAAACCCCAAACCCAGCACTTTAGGGAAGGTTGGCTCTCCTGTGCCAGAGCCTTTCTGTCAGTACAGCCGTATTTTTACTTCCTAGCTTGCTGAGAACAAAGCTGTGAATGTGACTGAAGTTCTCCAGCTTCAATGAACTTCTGCTCTAGAAAACCTGTGTGCCTCCTCCTCTTAGCTCAAAGTTCAGCAGAGATGAAGCTGCTACTGTAAGTAAATTAATAATGATGTAATTACATTGAGGGTTGTACCAACCAGCTGCAGTTCTGACAACTGAGAGGTTAAAATTGTGCTTGGTTAGCGACAGAATTAGTTCTACTATCCTAATTAAGTATGGATTTGGTAATTTCTGGTTTAATTCTCCTCTTTCTTGAACATCAGGCTTCCTGGCAGGGCAGATCTGAGAAATTCTGTTGTCTAAAGCAGCCCTTCGTACTTGATTCCCATGAAGGCACGTAGCTGACAAAGCTGGGTTTGTACACACCATCTTTTCCAACAGGAAGCCTCAGCATTCTAGCGCTGACCTATCCGAGAGAGGACAACTTTGGCACTCCGTGTGCTCTCCACTGGAGCCAAGTGTTTTATTTCTGACAACAGCTCGGTGTGGTGAGTCTCACCCCTCCTCTGAGAGGACAAGTTCTATCTTTGGATGCTAAATGAAGAAATACACTTGATCTTCAGGTAACTTGTTGGACCAGGACAGGGAGCTGTAGCTCTGTTGCAGTGCAGGTACAGCCTGGGAAATGCTCTGCTGAAGTTCAAACACGCTGAACTGCAGCACTGATAAAAGTGTAGCCCTGTTGTGCTGTTCAAAATGTAAAGAGTGAGACAATTCCTGTTCCTTTTCAAGACTTGCTCTAGGACAGCCATGTTTTGAACCTGAACACTTCTGTGGGCAGGCAGGAGTAGCAAACTGCTACTCCTTGACTTCAACACAGGTATTAATAGCAGGCCAGACTTGCATTTAGGCAGCCAAAATTAAATCACTTAGCACAGTAGGTCAGTCAAACCACAGACTACACCACAAATTCACACAGTTAAGATTTCACACCTTTATTCTGGGCTGTTAGGCAGCAGCAGCCCTTCCTCTTAAGCAGTCCTGAGACTCCTCATTGCTGTTTCTCTGGAGAATTGCACCCAGCTGGTCCCAGGCTGCCTGTGCTGACCAACCCTTGCAGCCTTCAGCCACCTCAAGGCTGGACTCTGTGGCCAAACTTATTTGGAGCCCTTCCTCCTCTTGGCCAGCTCGGCTAGTTCCTCCTGGATATGCTGGACAGAAGCAGCATCTCCCTTCTGCTGTGCCTGCTTGAGAGCTTCTTTGTACACTTGTTTTGCTTGCAGGAAATCTTCTGTAGCAAGAGGGAAAAGAGGCCTGGCTACCCAGTTCCATCACCCATTTTCAGAGCCCCCTCCTGAAGCTGATCACGTGCAAAGGACAAGGACTACTTGGAACACATCAAGATCTAGGGAGGTTCAGAAAACATCCCTGACAGGTTGCCAACTCCGAGAGCTGGAGAGCAGCAATGATGGGACATGGTGCTGCTTCAGCATTAAAATCTCATAGAAACAAACCTCATGCATGTCTTCTGTCCTTTTGGAAAAGTTACTGAACGCGTGGGAAACAAGATCTCCCGGCAAACTTTTGGGCCAGGCTAAATTCAGTTTGTGAAAGCAATTCCAAGTCAGACCTACTGCTTGAACTAAAACTAATAACCCCAAACCAGCACTACAGTTCAGCCCTACACTACAGATCCAGCTCCCTGCAGTCAGCACAGGCTCAGTGCCAGGCTGGGTGTTCATCCACTGACCTTTGTGCATCAGGATTGCTGCCAGGTTATTGAGCACCATGTGCTCCTCGGGGTGCTGAGTGTCCCGTGCCAGCTCTGCCGCCCTCCTGACGTAGGCGTGCGCCTCCTCGTAGCGTCCCTGAGCGTCCAGCACCGTCGCCAGGTCATTCATCAGCACCACGCTCTGCAGCAGGAGGGAAAAGGGAAGCTTGTGGAGCAGTCTGGGGCAGCAGAAGCACCACATTCATTCCCTGCCACACCAGTTAAAGCAGCATTTCCCACAGAAGCTTTCAGTAAGGAAGTGTCCTGTATTTCTGTATCTGCATGCTCGTCCTTCCTGGCAGGAAAACAGCCTCAGGTAGTGCTGGCCATGTCCAATGCCACCAGAGCTGCTCCAAGGCTGCCTCATTCCCTACAGAGCAGCCTTTCCTTCCCTGGTGTCCAGCTACTGCTGTACAAATCACCTGTGGATGAGTCTCTCCCTGAACATCATTTGATATCTGCAGAGCCTTCTCATACATTTTTTGTGCTGCTGGGAGCTCTTTGATGTTCAGGAGGTAGCGGGCATAGGAGTCCAGGCTCATCCCAAGCAGGAGCTGGGTGTTGGCCTTTTCTTCAGCTGCAAACAGAGAGGAGTGAAGTGATCACTGCCACAGGATCCAGCATGAGCCTCCATCCTACCACAGCAGGAAACTCAGGCAGCACGAAGACAGTGGCTTGACATGAAGATGGTGCTTAGGCAATACAAAACAACATCAAGGACAGGGAAATGGAGAAAAGATGAGAAGCCTTTGGCAGACAAGGCTGCCCACCTGATAAGACATCCTCAGGCAAGTCCTTTTCCTTGGCAACCTTCTCCTCTAAGGTCAGGATGCAGAACTGGTAGCCAGCTACGGCTAATTTGTGCCTGCAAAGTGCAAAGCAAAGCTCCTTCCATCCCTGAAGGACCCCTCATTAAAGAGCCTCTGCTTGGCCACCCCAGCACCACTGCAAAGCTGAGATGAAAGCAGGTGACACCTCTTGCTGGGAACTCACTGTTCCTGAGCAGCGTAGATACTGGCCAGCTTGAGGGACATCTCAAGGATGGCGTTGTCATCCTGCCAGGAGGACACACGACGCAACTGTTACTCTTCTTGTGTCTCCCCAACAGAAACATTACTTTGTCAGAGAGTTTAGACTTTAAAAATCCCCATCTTGTTGCCTCCAGTGCTGCCATCCATTACGGTATTGCCAGTTTCCAGTAAGAGGCACTGCAGCACAAGAAATAAGATAAAACAGTAGGGCACCACTGGGAGCCTCTCAGAAGAACATACCTCCTTCGTGTCCCCTGCAAGCATATAGCTCATAGTTGCTTTGTAGAGCTTTTCTGCCTGAAATGAGAATTTTGAAGAGGATACTGAGGAATGATGGCATTTAAAACAAAACAGAGGCAGACTGCTTGGAGGGACCTGGCTCAAATTTGTTGCCTTTACACTACACCAAGACCAGAAAGGCTGACCAGAGCCCAGTGGTACTGAACCAGTGGGTTCTTTCAGTTTCTCCTTGAGCACTGCTGCAGCAGCCAGGCCTTACCCTGTCTGTGTGTGCTCATGGCTTTCCCAGATTCTCCCTGGAGCAGCCATCTCCCTGCTCAACTGCAGCATTTCACAATAAGTATTCCTTCCCTTGCACAGCGTGTTGGAGCTCAAAATTTAACTGTGAGAGCATCTTTCTTAACCTGATGTGCTCATGGGACTGCAGTCCTGAGGGGGATCATTCTGCTTTGCACTGGGCGATCTCTGCCCCACAGCTCTCAGTCTGCAGCTTGTGCCAGCACCCCACACCTTCACAAGGTGCACAAGATGTCAACCTCTAAAAATTCAGAGGGAAAAACCAGAGTTACTCACATTGTCCAGCTGTCCCTGCATGTAGGCCACGTTCCCCATCTGGAAGAGACAAGACCCTGCTGAAGCTCCACCGAGGCAATGGGGACGAGCCTCAGCCGCTTCTCCTTCTCCCTCCAGCTGCACCCCGAACGGGGCCCAAGCCCCGCTGCTCACCATGCTGTAGGTGTAGATGATGGCCTGCCTGTTCTTCTCCTGGTGCGCCCGGCGCAGGGCCTGGTGCAGGAGCTGCTCGGCCTCGGCCAGCTCCCCCTTCATGGCGCTGAGCTGCGGGGGGACCAGCGCCCGTCACCGCCGGCCGCCGCGCAGGGACCGCCCGCGGGGCCCCGCGCCTCACCTTGGCTCTCTTCAGCAGCAGGATGATGGCGTCCTCGCCGTCCTCCTCTTCGTCCCGCGGGAAGAGGGAGAACCCTGCGGGGACAGGGCGGTGGGTGCCCGCTGCCGGGTGCGCCGTGCCCGGCGGCCGCCGCCCCTCTCACCTCCCAGGAAGGCCAGCGCGGCGCCGGCCGGCCGTACCC
>VZTD01002158.1:0-185575 GCA_013397725.1 Rhagologus leucostigma
GCTTCTCCATCGACACCCACATGACGATACTCAGACAAGTTTGCTGAAAAGATCTTAAGACCTTCCCAATGAGGAAGGTCCTGTGTGTGTGGAATAAATTTAAGACTTTTCACAACACTAAAATTTGTGAGTGAAACTTCATGGTGTGTCCAAAGTGTACATCCACAAAAATATCTTTTTTACATCTAATAGCAATTGCAATACTTGAGAGGCACAAAATCTTCATCTATGTGGAAAATAATTGCATCCAGTTCTAATAATTCTTCATGGATTTCAAACAATCAGCTTCTGTCTTCTTTCCCTTTAAAGAAGACTACTTAGAAGAACAGGGAACAATTATTTATGCATCTCAAAGATATATTCTGTTTACATGTACACAGAATAATAGCTTCTTATCTCTGTTCTCTCCTAAACATCAATTCCATATAAAACATAATGCATGTTAGTTAGCCCAGTCTTTGCTTCTGTCCAAGTGACAGAAGACAGGTTTAGCCTGTTAATTGATCCCAGAAGTTACAATGGAGCCTTCTCCAACTCTTCCCCATTCCTAATTCACTTTTATACTCTTTATTTGTGTTTAGGTGGAGCTTGACTGACTTTAGTCATACCTCTTACTCAGTGCAGGGTTGTTGTATCTTTGGGGTCAGTATCTCAGGGTAGTACCTGAGATAGCCTTTGGATGGTGACATGCATCAGTCCAAGAAGAGTGATTTTACCATGGCTGCTGATTCAGCAGCAGGACATTTTCCTTTATCTCCCTTGGTTGTCAGCTTCTGTGCAGTTTATCAACTGCAGAGTACCACCGAGTTCCCTCCTCTGCAAGGGTTTTGAAAGAGCCTGGCTGTGGTGTCTCCACTCCACTGTCTGTCTAGTCCCCCTTTGTATTATTTGTGGGAGGCTGGATATGCTGGCTGCATTCCATCCAGGGAGTAGCAGCTGTATTTTCTCCTGTAATTTCCATAGCATTATCTTTTTTTACCCTCAGTCATCTTCCAGTACCCTCCAAGACGAAATCTACGTAAGGTATAGAGGATAGTTTGATTGCTAGACTGAGCCACCAGCAGGTTACCACTAAGATATGGTTCCTACACCATCTATATAGCTCTACTCTGGTGTTCCAGCAGGTTTTACGCACCCAAACTCTCTGTTTGGGGCATATGTGGGATCTAGAGGACATTGACACACTGTACTTAAAATTATTCATCATTTTTCTCTCTCTCAGAAACACTTTTTGAGAAAGTAAGGCGGAAATTTCGTCTATTTGGTGTCTAGAAAAGACTCTCTTGGATTTTTGACTGTTTTGGATGTTTTGACTGAAATTTTATATGCTATTCTTAAAAAGTGCACTATCAGTAAAGGTGTGAGATTAAATAATACCTTGGTTGCTATTACTCATTTCACACATCATTTAATACTGACATATATTCTCAAAAGCCAAATTATATTACATTTGAAATAAGAACTGTTAGCTTAGGGGGAATAAGCCTAGTTATTTACCAAGGATGGAATTATGAGAACATAATTTCCATTATAGATTCATAATAAAGTGTCAAAAAAGGTTGCCTTACCCCCTCACAACCCAAAAATGAAAAACAGTAAATTTTTTTGGTTTATTTATAACCTCAGAAACATAATTGTTTCAAGTACAACATTAAAGAGTTAAGCCCATTAGCATAAATGTACAAGTAAACCTCAATTTTATCTTATTCCTACTATTTCTAAACCAAATTCATTTTAAAAAACCTAAACTAAACATTTTATCAAAGAAGAATTTGGCATAGTATGAACTTATATTTCCCTTGAGTTCCTAGCATCAAAATTACAATATTTTTCTGTGTGGTTTCAACGATGAATTCTGTTCAGCCCTAGGGTAACCTCTGCTTTATACTGAAGGAGAAAAAGATTTATCCCATTTCTGCCCCATCATGCTCTCCACTAGCAAAGGCAGAGAGAGTTGATTATCCCTCAGTATCATTTTCTTCTTTGAAATTGAAAAAGAAGAACACAATAAAAAGGAGACAACTGTGATATATTAATCGAAGGAAGGAGGAAAATTGGTGTTTAGGGAGAAGAAAACAGCTATGAACAAAACCAACAGAGCCATAATGAGCTAGACATCAAAAAAAATTTGAAAAATCAACTGACAGATATTACCATAATATAAGCATACATTTATATAGTAGACTTACATACTCAGTCTGACAATCCAGCTGTACTCACGGCAAGAATATATTTTTTTCCCTCAGTCAGTATAGTCCAGATTGGCAGTGTTAAGTAACATCAGAAACAAATAGCTGCAGAGATATTGGCATCCTTACACTTGGGAAGGCACCAAGTGTATTCTAGGGAAGCATTTTTAAAAACATAAGACCAATAGAGGGCAAATCCACCTGGACATCAGTTAGCATGTTTCTTTATCCCACTGCCTCAGAAATTAGAGTTTTGTGATTTGGTCAAATGTATCAATTTATTCATCCTTTATTTGGAATAAATATTTTTTCCCAAAAAGGCAATAAATCAATTTCCCAAAATTCAAGAGCATGTAGTTTTCTTGTATGAAATACAATTATTTCTATTTTAAAATGGCAGCAAGGTACTCCATGGAAGTTCCAGTTTGCATGCTCTGTGTTATAGGATGAAATCTTTACAGCTACTTTCCAGTCTGCTGATGCATAAAAAGTTGAGGTATGGTACAGAATTTTTATGATTGCTCTTAGAAGAATGCCTAGACAGACATGATGGACCAGGAAGGTGCTTTCTTCCTTTACAAAAGAGTTTTATGCTGGATATAAAATGGTATCTGATATCTCTTCATTAAAATACTGCTCATAGATTAATCAAAAAACAAAACAAAACATAACAAAGCAAACAAAAAAACCCAACAAACCAAAAAAAAAACCAGCCACAAAAACAAAGAACCACAACAAAAACAAGTAGCTCAGATTTCCTCCTACTAATATTAATGGCCACCATGAACTCCAGCTAGCACATTATTGTGTTCATTAGTAGATGAAACAATTTTCAAAACACGTATTTTATGAATGACCTTTTTATCCAGACTAGTTATTTAAAGTCGATAGGCACATCTAGTGTTTCTGAAGAACTATACCATTAGATGTGTGAAGACTTCCCACCTTACCAGCCATTCTCTCTCTACTGATTAAAAAAAAAAAAAAAATTCTTGCTTTATATCTGCAGATTATAAGTTTTTCCTGCATGAGAGCATTACAGAAGCCTATTTATCTATGCACCCCAGGGAAAACCAGCTTGCAACAAATGGTGGTTTAAAGGATTACATAACAGTACTTGCTATAGGCTATTTAAAAGCTTTAAAACCCACTATGAAATCTTTTGAATTTCAGAGTGCCTTTATTTAAAGACAGAGAATTTTTACCCCTTTGGAGACCACTGCATTATTTAGCAATATGAAACACAACTTTTGCAAGCACTGAGTATCTTTGTTTACTATCTCCAAAACCTAGTAACTTGTGGAATTAATGGTGAAAAACTGTTGAAGGGAAGNGAAAAGAAAAGAAAAGAAAAGAAAAGAAAAGAAAAGAAAAGAAAAGAAAAGAAAAGAAAAGAAAAGAAAAGAAAAGAAAAGAAAAGAAAAGAAAAGAAAAGAAAAGAAAAGAAAAGAAAAGAAAAGAAAAGAAGAAAAGAAAAGAAGAAATTGGTTTTGGTTTTTCAGTGTTAAAATAATTACATGCAAAGATGAATCTGAGATTCATGCAGAAAAATCTCTTCAAGAAATTTCTGAAAAAAATTAGGTCTTCACTGCGTGAATTTTGTAGAAATGAGCCACTGAAATATTTGTCTATCAGGTCCTGAAAATGGACAAGTTAGCATCACTATATACTTTATTTTAGAAATATTTCTTTTTGATCCTTTCTTTACACAATGTTACCTGGATGTCAGAAATAAGTTGGAGAAGTAGAAATACTGTTTCTCTTTAAGCAAAGAAAATAATCTATATTGATATCTGAAACCTTAAATGCCAAAAAATAACCCTTAAGGACTTCAGGTTCTCGTTTTAATATCCCAAAATACAGGAGACCATTTAGAGACTAGTTGTGTGAACACTCTTCCCTCTCCACAACTTTATTACCTTTTGCTGTTGCCAATCACTTCTAGACAAAATGTGTTCTTGAATGCAGTAATGATGAGGTTGAAAGCAAGGACATACTTACTGTCTTGAAACACATTCAGCCACTACCATTGTGGGATGGAAATGTTACAGACTGCAAATTACTTAGATGAATTTCAAGGATCAGATCAAAAAAAGATTTATGAGATAAAATAAAAGATTCATATGTAAACAAAAAACCATAAACTGTTACAGGATGTGAAGAACTACTAAAGAAATACAACCCGTATGCATTTGAAGAATCTAGTTTAGTGGGTTTGTTTATTATGTGGCTATAAAACCCAACATAAAATCTAATCTTTTCACCTCCGTCTAAAGAGAGCTTTTGCTTTCAATATTTTGTTTATATAAGAAGTATAGCGTTAATGCACATATGTTATATGCACGCAATGTATACGTCAGCTATATGTAAAGTTTAACATAATATTTAAATCATTACACCATTAATTTTGAAGACTATAGTAAATATTACAATTAGTGATTGACAAGTATTTTTAATCTTCCAGGAAACATCTTCTTTTTCCCTACTTTCTACTATTTTTCCGTTTTTCACTTATCTCAGTCCAAGGATGTGAAGTTCTCCGTAAACTGGGATAAGCTGCAAGACCCATTGGGTTGCTTTTTTCCTAAAACACAGAAAATATATGAATACACCCTTTTTCTCCAGCCTTTTCTTTTTTTGTCCAAAAACAAGAATGTGAAATTTTACACATATTTTATTGACTAGTGACTTCAAAGAAATTAACTGTATATCATTTTCAGAAGCAATATATTTGGAGTACCCTGCCTTACACCATGTTTTCCTTAAATGCAATTTCAGTTAGACAAAAATTATTTTTTATAAGTCATTCCATTAAACTTGAAGTTGTTGTAAGTTTTGGTTACTGTATAAATCCTCAAGCAAACTACATTTACAAAAGTCCACCCCTAACTTCAGTTTTTATCCTGAACACGATAGGAGGTTGGCAGAAAATTTCAAATCTATTTTAGACTTTAATTGCATTGCCTTCTAATGTCAAGTTGAACCCTAAACCAGCTGACCATTTGATTGTAATATTGTGAGGAACTTTTCTATTTTTAAGTAATTTACAAATAACCCAGAGATATAATTCTTCTAATTAAATCTTCTAGCTGAACATTCTTGCTATTTAAGGAGAAGGCCTGCCTGTCCAAAGGTAAGGAGGTTTGGGAATATGAGCCTCTGCCTAGAGCCATTCACACACTTGTCAGGAGCAAGCTCTTGTTCCCAGCAAAGAAGCCTGACAGCAATATTTCTGCTGTCAAACATACCATTTTCAAACTGGATCACGAGTCATGTGCAGCTTTCTGAGAATTTTTAATATCTGTATTGTCAACTGAAATGTTAGCTGTATTGCATTAAATGTCACTTTGCAAGGTAGCTATAAGCAGGGCAGTTAGTTTCTCCTTCAGATTTTTTTTTAATGATAAGCAGTTAGAATTAAAAGCTGTTCTCTCTGTCATAATAAGCACGAACATTTCCACCATTTTGCCAACTTTTAGTTTCCATGGTATTTTCACATAGGGTAATAACTAGCAACTCCTATCTGGTATTTCCTTTCAAGATAGCAAAGCTTATTTTTCCTTTATTATCAGGAGGCCTTTCAAGCAACTTCTACTAATGTAATTTTTCTATTACACATGTATTATTTCTTCCTTCCTTTCTGCTCACGTTTCATCACACAGACAGCTCCCAATACTGACAAAAGTAATGTTTCATATAGGCTCAGGTTAAACTGGAATTTTTCTGTTGGGTCTAATATCATAATCTATTCTAAGTGGAAAAAAAAGTTGTACAATTACTGACCACATTCATCATTATGAGAAGATAGCCCTTATAACTTTTCATTCTCATTAGGGATGTGCTTGGCAGGACTTACATTGTTCTCTTCAGTTAATTTGTGCAATTTCATTAACTGTATTTGTGCTGATGACATAAAAATGGGGGAGAGGCTCATACACCAGAAGGCTGTGTTGCCATCCAGAAGGACCTGGTCAGGCTGGAGAAATGGGCTGACAGGAACAACATGAAATTCAATAAGAGGAAGTGTGGAATCTGTACCTGGGAAGGAAAAAATCCATGCACCTGTACATGCTAAGGGATTTCCACCTAGAAAGCAGCTTGGCAGAAAAGTCCTGGTGGAAACCCAAGTTGGATGTGAATCACTAAGATGCTCTTGTGGCAAAGAAGGCTGATGGTGTCATCAGCTGCAAAAATACAAGTGTTGTCAGAAGCTCAAGGGAGGGGATACTTCCTCTCTACTCAGCAGTGTTGGGGCAGTGTCCAGTTCTGGGCTCCTCAGCATGGGAGGGACATGGACATACCGATACAGCAAAGAGCCAGGAAGGTGATGGACTGAAACATTTCCCATATGAGGAGAGGCTGAGAGAGCTGGGACTGTCCAGCCTGGAGAAGAGACGTCTTTGGAGGGATCTTTTCACTATCCATAAATACCTGAAGGGAGGGCAGAAATGGGACAGAATCATGCTATTTTCAGTGACAGGATCTGAGTCAGTGGGAATAAACTGAAACACAGGAGGTTCCTTACGAACATCAGGGGACACCTTATTACTGTGAGGATGAGTGAACACCAGCAGTTTTCCCAGGCAGTGGCTGGACTGTTCGTCAAAAGACGTCTGGACATGATGCTGGGTATCCAGGTCTGTGTAACTCTTCTTGAGCAGGAAGGGGTTGCACCAGATAATCTCTTGAGTTCCCTTCCAAACACAACTATTCTACAATTTCTTTTGGAGATAGGAGATCAATGAATTCTTCTGTCTAGATTTTGAGACCAAATATATTACTCCTAAGGGATTTAACATTATAAGTGATTATCAATTTCCAGTGATTAGAAGCTATCAGCTTACTAAAAGGTCTCACCAGTCAATAAACTAGTATATCAGCATTATCGTACTTAATTTTGTTCCAAATAGCTATCAGCTTTCACTAAATGCTACCCTGAACTTTCTTCACTGTTATAAATGAAAAAATATGAATGGTAACAACATCACTCTTTAGGCTTTCCACAAGCTTTGGTTGCATACAGCAATAAAATACTCTTAAGTAGATGTTTACTTGGATTTCTTTAGTGTAAAGGTGGACAGTTCAAATACATGCAGGCATCTTTATTTGTTCATATGTCTGACCAGATACCAGGTTATAAATTAGGTAAGCAAGAACATATATCCACTACAGACTTTGATTTTAGTCTTAAAACCACCTTTTTTTTACCTATTAACAACTTTACGATATGCTTATTAGACCCTAGTCACACTGGATTTCAGCAATTTGTATGAACTAACAGTTGTTCTGTCCTTTAGCTTAGCCCAGAACCTGTCTTCAGAAAAAAAGAGCTGTAGTGATTGCCCCAGCACTGTTGGAACAATTCTTTCCAGAGCAAGACATTTTCTCACAGTTGACTCAGCTGCACGGGAACAAATCCCAGAGCACAACAGCACAAAGCAGCAGGGCTTTGCTCTCTGGGGCACACACGTGCATTGGTTCAGGGACAGCAACACACAGAAGGCCTTGCTGTGGGAATACTTATACTCAGGTTAGGCTAACTGGAACACTCTGATCCCAGTACTAATTAGCTCACATGAGCCTTCAATGGAGATATTCCCTTTGTAGATGCTCACACCATCAATGCCTGCCAAGCACTTTTTATATTTCTTCTCTGGGTCTAATGGGTATTGGATGGCTGGTGGTCACAAAACTAATTCTGACTGCTGAGAATGAAACATTACAGAACATAAAAATATGAATGGAATTGCACGAGAATAGAGTTTGAATGGAAAAAATAATGACAGAAATATTAGCTGTTCACCTCCGGCTGCCAAGAAGCACAGAATACATGAACAGAGGAAGTAGAAAATTCACTACAAAGAATGGAGGGGCCAGAAAGCACCTGCCCAAAGCCCTCAAAAAGATAACATAAGGAGTAGAAAAAAAATTGCTTTCTGTCCTAAGATATCACAAGAGTATTCTAATGAAGCTGATACTAGATAATGTATGTTACCTATGTCATCTTTTAGGGTTGAAACCCTCTTGCTATTCTTTGAGCCATATCAGATGATTTGAAGTACAAACCCACAGCACTGAAGTTATTAATTCAGTCTTGTATCAGAGTTTTTCTCTTCCTCTTAAAAAAAAAAAGTGAGAAAGGAAATTGACTCCATGAGAGATATTATGGACACTGCTTTTCTTTCAGAGGCATCCTGTTTTGCTCTATAGTTTTGTTCTCCATTTATCACATCAACTGGAGAGAGATAGGACGCCTGGCATTTACCTACAGAACATTGTGTCATATTGTATTGGGGTGGCCCTGACTGGAGCCCAGGTACCCTCCAAAGTTGCTCTATCACTCCCCTTCTCAGCTGAGGAGGGAAATAACAAAAAGCTCACGGGTCAAGACAGACAGGGAGAAATCATTCAACAGCTGCTCTGACTAGCAAAATAGACTCAACTTGAGGAAATTAGTATAACTTATCACCAATCAAATCAGAGTAGAATAATGAGAAATAAACCCACATCTTAAAAACACCTTCTGCCCACTGCTCCATCCTTTCCGGGCTTAACTTCGCTCCAGAATTCTCTACCTCCTCCCCCTGTAACGACACCAGGTGGCAGTGAATGGGGGCTGCAGTCAGTTCAACACACATTGTCTCAGCCTAACCTTATTCCTCAGAGGGACACCTCCGCACACTCTTCCCCTGCTCTGCCATGGGGTCTCTCCTATGGGAGCTCTCCGTGAACTTCTAGAGTGTGAGTGCTTCCTGTGGGCTGCAGTTCTTCACAAACTGCTCCAGCGTGGGTCCTTTCAGTGGGGTGTAGTCCTTCAGGAACAGGCTGCTCCAGAGTGGGATCCTCTTTCCACAGAGCCTCATGTCCTGCCAGGAGCTTGCTCCAGCATGGGCTTCCCGTGGCATCACAGCCTACTCTGGGCATATCAGCCTGCTAGAGTGTGGGGATATCCACGGGCTGCAGGTGGATCTCTGCTCAACTGTGGACCTCCATGAGTTGCAAGGGTACAGTTTTGCTCACCCTGTGCTGCAGGGGCATCTCTGCTTTAGCACCTGGAGCACCTGCTCTCCGGCCTTCTTCACTGACCTTGGTGTCTGCAGGGCTGTTCCTCTCACTCTCCTCTCCCAGCTGCTGATAGGCAGTATATTTTTTCCCCTTCTTAAAACCTTTATCCCAGAGGTGTTTCCACGGTCTCTGATGGGCTTGGCTTTGGCCAGCAGAGGGCCTGTCTTGGGCTGGGCATGGGCTCTGTGGGACTTAGGGAAGTTTCCAGCAGCTTCTCACAGAAGTTACACCTGTAGTCCCCACCACTACCAAAACCTGGCCATGCAAACCCAATACACAGACCCATATGGCAGTCAGTTTAAGCACAATCTCCTCTCATCATCTAATTTCCATGCAGGTCAAAACCTGTACAGACTCTCTGCTCAGCAAAAAATTTATTCAGTCATGTGGTCTTGGACCCCTCAGCTAGGAGTCTCAGATGTGCTAAAGAAACAATTCTCTACTAAATCTCACTGTACATAAAAGCTATTGTTGTGGAAAATGAACTTGCTTGTGCTGGCCAAGCATATATATTTTCCATTATATAAATTAAAATCTGTCACTGTCTGACACCAAATATTTTGTTGGTAAATTGTGCTTACCTTTACCGTATCCGATAATTTATTCTGATAAAACCAGGTAATTCTCCACCTTTCATTTCAAGCTCTAGAATGCTGCTGTGTTTTCCATTCACATCTTGCTTGTAGACACCTTGTCAAAAATAAAATAAACCAAAAATTTCAATCATGTCATATTCAGTTTTAAGTACTATTTGTTTTCTGCTTGCTTACTCATCTACCGTGTACTGTCCTTGATGACTTTGCAGATTCAGAGGTACTATGGCAGGATTCTTTGCAATTACAGAATAAGGTTTGTGACCTCTTTTGTCAACATACTATGGAGTGAGATGCTGAAATAGGATAATACACTTCAATGTGAGTGGTAGAAGCTTAAGGAAACAACCATGAAAATGTTAATCTAAAACACGGATCCAGGCTTAGATTTCTTCTGTTTTAATTTACTGCTTCAAGCTAATTATTGTATCTTTCAGTACATTCTCTACCCCCTATCAGAATGCTAATTTGGAAACAAAAAGAAAGCAAACAACAAAACAGTGGTTATTTCAAAGACATGAACACCTGCTTTAAAATTAACTTCACAAGTCTCAATTGCCTGGAATAACATCACTTTTGATTAGTGCATATAGTCAAGGGTGAGTCACTTTAAGCTTTATTATGAGCATTCCAGTGGCTAATAGAGAAATGAGATTAATTCTCCACTTTGAAAGACAGATTTTACTTACACAGCACCCAGATGCAGAAACAGATTGCTATTTGATGAACACAGCTAGATTAGTTAGGAATGAGAACATAACCTGAATATGAGAAAAGCACTGCCGTGGTTTCACACAGTAATACCGAGTCTTTGGAAAGATCATGCAGTCATTCTGAGCCTACTGAAAGGTGAAGCTGCATGTTGTCACTGAAGAATGGGACTACCATAATGAACAAACATATTACTGTTCTAATTTAATGGAGATGTGAAAAGAATAAAAGCCTTAGCACATTGCACTGTTTTATAGATTGTGCTCTGCTTCCTGAATATTATTAGTTCGGCACCACACAGAATCTGATCTCGATAGACCTTGATTGCATAAATGGAGGCTTATACCTCTATTACTAAAGGCAATAGAAACTCCTGAGGCAAAGTTCTGCATTACTGAAGTTAATGGAATCTTTGTCACTGTATTCAACTGGACCAGGATTGCACTACCAGAATTAAAGCCAAAAATAAGAAGTCTTGCTCCAATCACAATAGTTACCATGAATATCCTTGTTATGTACTTGGTATGAGAGCATTGATGAAGCCATTCTTCAAATTTCAAATTGTCACTGAATGCTAAAACTTTTATTCCAAAATGTTTTAGAGAGTCAGGGATTTTTCTTTTCAGGAAGGCATGCAAATGAGTCAGAAAAAAACAAGACTGCTGAGCAGTCTCTTTTACTGCAGAATTCAAATTACCTTTTCAGGAAAAAACTCAAAGAACAGAAACAGTCTTAACTGCCCTTTTTATCAATGGTCAGGCATTGTTTAGCTCCTAACAAATAAATGCAAAAGGAAAATGTAGCAAATGTGGCAGGGAACTTAACTTGTTTTCACTCCTCCATGAATCAGGATTGGATTCCTGGGAAGGAACTCCAGAGTACAAA
This sequence comes from Rhagologus leucostigma, assembly GCA_013397725.1. Lineage (NCBI taxonomy): Eukaryota > Metazoa > Chordata > Aves > Passeriformes > Rhagologus > Rhagologus leucostigma. The sequence continues at coordinate 11,444 of VZTD01002158.1, forward strand.
AAGGAATTTAGAAATTTTGTACCTGGAAATACTGCCTGACGGTCCTTGAAGGTCAACACAGTTTCTTCCACCTGACCACAATTCAACTGGCTATGGGATTTGTAAGGGGTAAGCATTTTAAATCTGCAAATACATCTCCAGTTTGTCCTTCTGCTGATTATTTCTCTAAGGGAAAAACGTGACTACTGTTGGAGTAAGCATTAAAGCCAATGTTAATAGTATAATTTCAGTACTGTTCAGGACCCAGAGGCAGTTACTGATTTGAGTGTTATCACCAACTGAGCAATTCTATTAACCTTTACACCCAGATTTCTGCATAAAGTACTACCAACACGGTAGAGGGTACAATAAGAGAAGTTAAATTTGTAGAACAGTCTTCTAGGCATAGTCAGAAAAAGATTCTCAGGGCTTGAAAGTTTCAGCAAGAAAAGTGCATTTTAGCATCATATGCACTTTGTTCTGCTTTCCTTTGTTTGTGGATTTTGCTTTGGTGTCTGCCCCGCTTTCCCCAAGAGCTATCATTAAAAAGGAAGGTCTCTACTTAACTAGAGATTTATGCATATAGAGAAATATAAATGTTTTACTAATGCATGCTTGAATTTTTTCTGCAAAGACTTGTTTAACAAGATGTTTAGTTTCATCAGTAGTGAACGAATCTCACACCTAAACCTTTCCAAGACTCCAGTCTCACACTCAAGTCTGAAGGAAAGTGAGTGACAAGAGCCCAAAAGTTAATCTGAAAACCTTTACCCAAAAATAAACTCCTGCCCACTCTGCAGTAAGTAGTGAGCAAATTGCAGGATACTTTCCACACTTAAGCAAATTAAAAACCTAAATGTGGTGTAGAGAGGAAGAGAAAGTTTACTAATTACTGTGTGGAAAATCTGATCATTTTATACTCTGCTGTCATGTTAATCCTGGTGAGAAAGACGTATGTATATTTCAAATTGCAGCTTCAGTCTAATGTATATTTATATAGATAGAGTTTTCTTTATTCTTTCTCATGCTGTAGCACTCTCATGGGCTAACCTCAACAGGCTGCTGAGCTCCACTCTGCTGCTCGCTCACTCCCCGCCAGTTGGATCAGGAAGAGAATGGGAAGAATAAAATGAGAAACTTGTAAATTGAGATAAAAACAATTTTATAGGTAAAGCAAAAGCTGCACACAGAAGCAAAGCAAAATAAGGAATTCGTCCACTATTTCCTGTTAACACTACACCTGGCAAGTGTTCTGTCATCTCCATGAAAACAGGGCTCCATCACAAGTAATGGTTACTTGGGAAGACATGCTGGAATTCTGAGTGTATCATCCTCCTCCTTTCCACCAGATTTTATTTCTGAGCATGGCATCATATGATGTGGAATATCCCTTTGTTCAGTTGAGGTCAGCTGTCCCGTTCGTGTCCTTTTCCAGCTTCTTGTGCACCCCCTACCCAGTGGTGGGGTACTGTGAGAAACAGAAAAGGCCTTGACAGTGTGTAAACACTTCTCATAGTGTTTGCATTCCTACGTTAACAATACTGTTTTACTCACAAATCCAAAACATGGCACTATTACAGCTACTATGAAGTAAATTGAAGTAAATTAACTCTATTCCAGGCAAGCCCAGTACAAGCCCCTGGGCTGTTACAGGGAATTTAAAAATTTCCACCAAATAGTTCCAGTGTAGTTAAAAAGACTCTCAGTGTTGACACGGGAACCATGTAAAAGGTTAAGAGATAGATCCTGGCACTTTAATTGGTTAGTAATTCAATTTGCTTTCACTGTAGCCATAGCAACCAGCATACTTCAGGGCACTGTCAGCCTATCCCACTCCAACTGCTGTGGAATGACCTCTGGACAGCTCAGGGATGGAGGAGATCAACAGCAAACCAGCTCAGTCCTTTAGCCCAACTACCTACAAAGTCACACTGCTTCCTCCCTGTCTGCATGCATGCAATTATTTGGTTCTTAATTCTCTGCTGACCATAATAATGTGACTACAAAAGGAGGGGAGAATGATTTGTTTGCTAGACAGGTAGGAAGAACAGATGCTGTTACTAGTCCCCTTCTCAGTGGCTGCAAACACTGCCTGCAGGAGAGGAAGGAAGCAAATAAAGGGACTGTTTTCACTGTTGCACTGGCTGGCGACTTTCAGCTCATTCTTTCTTTACACAATGCTTTTTCCTCTCAAAAACAAAAGAATAAAAGAAACCTGGCTATTCACTGAAGTACACACTTAGGGGAAGAAGAGCACACTTCTAGGATTATTTCACTTACAGGAATATAGTCATTGTTTTCTTGCATTTGATGCAATGCAGTTGGGGGCAGCAATTCATTTGCAAGGTGAAATGCATATAATGTATATTTTGATCAGCAGTATTAGCAAGTTCTTTGTAGAATAAACTAATCTATGATCTGAGAAATAAAAATGCAGCATGAAGGATAGGATGACAGCAGGGACTTTGAAAGACTGGCGCAAAGAGCCAGGGCTGTAAATGACCCTCCAGTGACTAATTACCAGTGACTAAAGGCATGCATGCTTGAGAGTTGGAGCTTGTTTGGGGTGTAAAAATGGAACAAAGTGTTAGCCAAGTGAGGAAAACAGTATTCATTCATTCATTCATTCATTCATTCATTCCTTCATTCATTCAAACAAGAGAATTGAATCAGCTCAACTAAAAATGGGGCTTTTGTTACCTGACCTGAGATTTAAACCACTGGAGATTAGTACAGGGTCTGTGGACCTCCCCCTTGCACCCTCATGCAGCACAGACACCCACTGCTGGGCAGGGATTGCTGCTTCTTCACGCTGAGCTACCTATACCTATACCACAGCTTCCCCAAAGTAGGAAAAGCAATGACAGCCATTATGAAAAAGCGTAGGACTGAATGAAATTCTCTATCCTCCACATACACTTTTATGGGGTGAACATTGCATTTTAACCTAGTCTGGGTCTGAGACACAACAAAGTGGCAACACTTTTCTCTTGTACTTCATGAATACTCACTTCCTTAAAGCTCACTTCTCTTGTACTTTTCAGCTAGTAATCCCTCTAAAAAAGATGGTTGGGGGACAGCACTTCTCTCTCAAAGCCATCAAGTGAAACATCAGCGTTCAGATAGTTTCACACATACTTGTTAAGATTTCATAATATAAATACCACTATGCAAAGAACTGCTTTTGGCTTAATTTACTGAAAGAGGTAGTCTGGTACTAAACAGATATAGTTTCATCCTGTGATGCTTAGCACCAGGTCATTATTAAGTGAAAGGAGAAAAGTGGATTTCTTGAACCCTACAGCCTATGACAAGGATTAAAAAATAAACAAACAGAAGAAAAAGTAGAAACACCACCAGTGAAAACTCATGTGTATCAATTACTACATACAGAATTTCTGGGATCCTTATTTGAAAGGTGATAAGAAAACACAATATTAGTTTCAGAAGTAAGTTTATTCCAGCTGTGACTTTGTACAACACCTAGCAGCTCTCATGCTATTACATAAACATGGTGAACAACAGAAGTATGTGTGAGGAAAGAAATAGAAATAGAGTTGATTATCTTGAATTGTTGTGCAAAGCCTTAAATCTCTTGGTAGCTGATTTCGTAGATTTCCTACACTATCGCCGTGTGGGTGTCGATGGAGAAGCTGCTGCTTGTTCCAAGGGGAACCTTTAGCTAAGGAACCCCTGGCAGTGCTTCTTGGCACCTCGCAAGTCAGCTCTCTCACCCGTGTGATGGAAACACGCAGCCATGCTCTCACTGAGCCAGCTAGCTCAGGTGACATTAGAGGTAAAAGAGTAAGAGATGGCCCCCGCGGGAGCACTGGAGTTTATTGTTACCTCGATCCTGTCCCAAGAAGAGCAGGTCAGATTTCTGGTCCGCATACACTCATAAAGGGGTACAGGAGGGAGGTAGGGTAATACAAGAACCAATGGGGATAAGGAGGGGGCAGAGTGGGGGCTGGACTACATTCTCTTCAGGGATACAAGGGGGTCTGGCTGCTGGCCAGTCAGGCAGACCAAATCTCCATAGGGTCACAAGATCAATGGAGAAGGCCTTTCTCACTGAGGTAAGGTGGAATCTTACACTTTGGAGCCTGTCCACCAACGGGCTCCCTCTGTACCTGGGCTCTTTGGCCCCCTGGCCACAACAGCTGCTGCTTCAGCCGATGCAACACTACACTCCTTGACAATTATTTTTGCTCCTCCTTCCACATGTATTTGAATGGCCAGTGCTTTCAGCCAGAGCTTAGATTGAGCACACAGGACAGAAGTACATCTCTCAAGCTCACATTTCAGGAGTGTCAATATTTGTGTCTTGACAGCTACATTCAAATTGCCTCTCAATTTTTACTTTCATATGCCTACTAAAATATTATATCTGTTTAAAAACAAGGTGTAGTGGTGGGTTACAGATTTTATTTTACTATTGCACAATTTTCCAGCTGAGTTTGCTCTGCATGAGACAAGGGTTTTAATAAAGTCTCTTCCATGAAGAGCACCTGAAATTTTTAAAGATTTCGTGACCAAATCTTAATAAAATACATAAAAGACAATTACAGTTATTAAACATAAAGTGTTTAAAATGTTATTTCATGAGGAAATATAAGAGAGAGTGGAATGAAAACACTGACCTAACAGATCTGATTCCTGAAGACTTTAACATTTATGAAAAAAATTCTATTACTTTAATACAGCAATGTGAGATATTCATAGAATCATCCTCGGTGCTTTCTTTAAGTACTGCTATAGCACTTTAATAGACAAAACATGCTGAAGCCCATAAATGTGGGGGTTTTTTCCCTTGTTTGCACTTATTTCCATGCTTGAGATACGATTTCAAAAGATAACTAGCAATTTAAATTAGGAAAATAAACAACAAAAAGTCTGAAAGTGTAGGAAAATCATACCCTTTTTGATGGAATTTCCTCCAACTTTTACTTTATTCCTTCTTTCTTGCTTTAAGATTATCAGTTTCATCTCCTACATCTATTCTAAAGATGTAATCTCTTCACCTAAGCATAACGTAAAAGGATAAGTTAATAAAAAAAAAATTAAAGAACAACGAAGTAGCTAAAGAATTTTTTTGGATTTAGTACATCACTACTGGGCATTTTGGCTGTTTATTATTTTTGCTGGTTTATTGTGTAGCACAAATATGACATCCTTGGTAGCACAATAAGTTGTAACATTGTGGCAAGTTGTGTAGCCAGGATATCCCTCATAATTGGTTCCAAATCTTATCCTATTTCAATCTACACAAAGAAAAATGGAGCTAAAAATAAGAAAAAAATCTACCTTTTTAACTATCCAGAACTGTACTACTGAAATATCTGTTTAAAATATTTAAATCCAATTGTACTCTGCGATTTGTAGATTTTATTATAGTTCGAGTTGCTTAAAAATACCTAACTGACACTCAGAATTTGGGGGTTTGGGGTTCATGGGTTTCAAGGTGGTGGGTTTTTTGCAAGTGAGATCACTGTGTCCCTGCCATGCTTTGCAAATCTGTACCACTCTAACGCTCTCTTGAAGTCACACAACAGTTACATGAATCAAGTGAATTATCACATCTACACACCTCCTGCAAGTAACCATTATAGGAAAGGATTGCCTCTTCCTGCTTTGTTTTCTTATTTCAAAGTCAATGCCTTTGGTTATTTTAGTTGCTGCAAGAGCAGAGGGGAGAAGACACACAGTTCCATAGAGAAAAGTCATAGAAAAAGCAGCTTAGATGACAAGTATCCAGCTCTAAATTTGGGATCGAAGACTCCTTTATTCAAATGCAAGTAAACAAACAAACCCATACAGATGCAAATCCAGTTCCTTTGTTAATAAGTGTCTGCTCTCACTTATTTGAGAAGCTATTTCCAGAATTCAATTCTAAGTGATCAAGTTACCATCACAGTTATTTTCTATACAAAATATAAAGGTTAATAATTCCTCTATAAATAAATATTCATCGGCAGAAATTATATGTGTGAACTACAGCCCTGAAGTGGACAATCTATGGGCAATGACTGATTACTCTGCACAGTACCACTGACTAGTAACTTCCAAAGCCAAGATAATTTGCTTGTAACCGTTTGACATGGTCTGATTTGAGGTACTTCCATATTCCGCATTCTAACAAATGTAATGATACCACATTTTTAAGAGAATAAATTCCTTGGTGAATAGAATTGTGTCAGATATTGTGCATGTCTGCAGAGGAGTTAAATCTCCAAGCTGTTTTTTTTTGCTTTGAGTTTTTGGGTAAGCATTATAGGAATAATTACGTAATGTTTTGGAATTTATCTATAAAATTCTCATTCATGCAGGATAAAAAACTCCTGTTGAAAATTTTCACAACAGTGTTTTCCAAACTTTAGGTTAGTGTTTACTAGCAATGGCTAATAAGGATACTTTAATCAACACCAAAAGTTCAAACTGCAGACTTTAAAAGAATAATTCAAATAATAGGGGTATACAGCTCAGTGATCACATAATATGGATGTCTCACCAGTGATCTGATGGTTCCAACTCCACGTATTTTAGGTATTAATTCAGAATAGCCTCATGGATGTTCAGAAATAACTCAACATTAGCTTTAAACAGAACATCAAGTTTAAAAGCAAAGTGTAACACCTGCACCTATAAATGTCAGAATTTCAAGTAAAAGTTGATGTCCAACTTTATCAGTTACTACATACAGAATTTCTGGGATCTTTATTTGAAAGGTGCTAAGAAAACACGGGATTAGTTTCAGAAGTGAGATGGAAGAATTATTAATGATTTGAAATAGTCAGCCTTTGGTAAGACAAAAATAAAAATCTGTATATTTCAGTAAAGACGTTTTCCCAACCCAAATTTACACAAGACTACTTTAATAGAGGACCAAATAATTGGACAGATGAAGACATAATGAGATACAGCAGTAGAAAGCTGGGGAGATATTGTTACATAAAATTACATAATTTTTTTTGTCTTTTCAGGAGCTATTTACCTGGAGTTTTGTGGGTTCTCTGGTACTGCAAGCCCAAGACAGAATATGGTTCAGAAACACAGGCCCTACATTCATGTTGCCACAGACCAGGTAATCCAGAGGCTCCCCAGTGCTCTACCATTTTGTAGACTATTTAGTCTATTTTCCTGCAAAATATAAGAACTGAGTTATTTCAATTGGACAAGTAATCTTTTGAGGACATGTTTATTTATGAGTTTCCTAATGCTTTTTGTCTCCAATAAATGGTATAGGCTCATACTATTCTTAAACATGTTTAGGGATTTGCTGAATCTTATATGTATTTCTCTTTAAAATGCAATGCTACCCTTTGAAGTGGCAAACTGGGTAGGTAATATTCACTTAAACCTTAGACTTTCTTCATCAGAAGTGCAATCAAAACATGGATTTTTATATTGTTTAGAATCTGTACAAGAAAGAAGTGAGGGTTTATTTTTCTCTTCAAGAAGAAGATTCAATATGGCAGTTAAGACACTGGTCTTTAAAATGCTTTTAGAAATATGATGACCTGGCAGAATCTTGTTCTCTTCCTCCCCCCATACCTAAAAAAAAAAAAAAAAAGGAAGCAGCAGTGAATTCTAAGCAGTGAATTTAGTACTGTCATATCCAAATCCTTCAGACCCCTCAAAACTAAAAACAAAAGATCAAAATCTCTGAAATTAGCTTGTTTATAAAAGGTCTTGCATACTCTGCTGCTAAAATGTCTAAATTATACTTAAATTTTACAATGTCAGCCTTAAGGCATTTTTTTTTACTAAATTTGGAGGTTTACAAAGAAGTTCAATAACTCGAAGTGATTTGAGAGAGAACCAGATCCAATTTCACATTTCTGATTATTTTTGTCTGTGTTTTAGAAATCTAGATCTCTTTAAAAACAGCCACAGCATACTTTTTTCAGTTGGTCAGTTGAAAATAAATGTGTTTAAATTAATTTATAGGTGTTAAAAGGGTCAAAATATGCTAGAAGAGTTGGATAACTCTGAGAACTTGTGTAATACAAATCATGGTTGAATGAAATATTCTTTCAGACTACCTCCAGACACATTGTGTAGTGTAGTTCTAGAATATACTGGGTAAATATATTATAAGCAGAGAAGAGATGTGCTGCCATATCTCATAAGTGATATGGAAATAATCCTGAAAGGAATTATTGAAAGAGAAAAGGAAATAATTTTAAAATGTGACTTGTTATATACCCTTTCAAATGATGATCAAGTGATCTGTATGATATCAACTGAAATAACTCCAAAAACAGCACCTAATAGCCCTAAGTTTAAGGTCCATCCCAAGCCTCATTATCCTTTGGTAAGAGCTGCAAACAATCCATTTTCCTGGTTTCAAGGTGGAGTGCCAAAAACTAATCCTAAAAAGGAAATTCTCATAAGACCACAGCTTACTCTGGTGTTTCATCTTCCAGAAACATGAGGAGCTGTAAGTGGCATCTGTAACTGTCTAACATCTAATTAAACAGATATAAGTCTGTTAGAACTTATGTGACATGCTAATTTATTATAAAATTAATAGAAGCAGCTCTAGAGAGTTGTGGCCAGATATATCACTGGTTTATTTGACTAAAAATCTACACTAAGTGCCTTTTTCACTAGAATTAAATACACACATTGCAGTTAAAAAATATAAAGATAAAAGAAATAAACGAATGAGATTATGGTGGAAAGTAGCTGTTGCCTACTTGAAAAGCAGAGACTAAGGAGAAAAACATAATAACAAAAAAGACATGCAAGAAAAAGTACAGCCCATTTCTCTCCTCACCTTTATAGATTTTAATCTGTTTTTTGAATATTTATTAATTTTTGCTATAAACCAATATACAGTTTCTGCAAATATCTTGGACATGAAAGTGCTTAACAGCAGCAACTTTTCAATAAACTAGATGTCTTCATTGAAATAAAACACTGACAAGTACTAAAGCCAAAACAGTTCTTATTATACCACTACCTCCATATAAAACCTAAAATTCTGATTTTATTCAGCACAAGAATGTACAAACTCCAAGCAGTAGAGGTAAAATTTACATTTCAATTGATATCCTCTAAAGTAAAGTCCTGTGAGAAGAAAAGTTTCAATGTCAATATTTCTATTTACTTTTGCATCCTTTGAGAAATTTTAGGAGAAATGTTATTATTGTGATGGTGAAATTTCTACTGCAACATAGAATTTATAATTGCTAGGTGGCAGGACCATATGATCTCATGCAGTAACAGTAATGAATGATAAAACTGCTGAAAGTTTCTGAAAAAAAGATAGTTGTCTGATATTCAGATTTATTACTACATCGGCAGTTACTCTTGTAAGTATTTACAAAAGTTTGTAACAAAAGAAAGTCATCACAGTCCCTGAATCAGTATTTTATATTCACTGCAAAAGTCTGCAGAATGAGCCGTGAATATCACTGGCAATTTGACTGTGTTTTAGCCTTGCTGATTAAAGCACTCAGAAATGAGTTTTGCTGGCTCACCAGCAAAAATGCAAAACTGTTTGCTGATGCATCCACTAAGCCCAAAGGGAACACTGGTAGCACTTTTGGCATAATGCTTTAACCCTCATCCATGCACATGATAGGAATTCCTTGCACAACAGATTATGATTATTTACATGCAATAAGAACTGAATCTACAACACTCAGGTATTCCATATAGGGACTCCAGATCCAGATTTCTTGCTTTAAACAGCACTAGAAATAACATAGTTCTGTAGATAGTGCAGGAACATAAATGAACAAAATACATATATGAGATATATTGTCCTCTAGAAGTGTGCATTTTTGCATCTGTGCCATAGAAAGAGCTTTCTTTTCTACAGCATGACTTACAGCCATTAAGTTGATTAAAGTCTTGGAGCATCTATCATACAGGGAGAGGCTGAGAGATCTGGAACTGCTTAGTATCTGGAAGAGAAAGTTCAAAGAGGATCTCTGTGTATTTATACATTGCAGAACACAGAGAGACTGATTTGTCTCATTGGTACCCAGTGAAAGGACAAGAGGTAACAGACACAAACTGAAATAACAGAGAATGGCATGTAAAAACAAAAGAATAAAAAGAAAGAAACATCTTTTGTCATTATGATGATCAACTACTGGAACAGGCCCAGAGAATTTATGGCGTCACTGTCCTTAGAGATATTAAAAACCTGACTAGAAAAAGTTCAACTGACTCTAGCTGACGCTGCCTTGGAGCAGGGGTAAGAATTAGATGAGGTGTCCTCCAGAGATCCCTGCATACCTCAGCTGTTTTGTCACTTTGCAAAATGTGTTTGAAGGTACTTCCAGAGGAGCAACTCATAAATTAAAAACAAACTAAATAAATTTAGTTGCAGAAGGCTGGTATAATATCATAATGCTTTTCTGTATTTTTCTGTCAAAAATATGTTCAGTACTTTTCAAAATATGCTTTATAAATATTTCATAATACAATACAGTATTACTTTGTTCATTGCAACAATGGTGTTAGGAGAAAGAGCTGGTTATAGTCACATTTTTGTGTAACTTCTTAAATTATAGAACCACCAACATCTATGCAAGAGTGCAGAAATACTGTACAGCAATGAAGAAAACAATGTTTGTTTTCTTTTGATAATCCAAAAAGGCATTTGAAAAGGTCTAGCCAGTTCAATGGGAAAAGAAAAGTAAGGCACAATGAAATTACATTTCTACTTTTGTTTGTACATGGAAAAAGTAAAAATGTCACTTTGGCTAACTTAAAAATGATTTCGCGTATTGTAAAAATGTTATCAAACCAGAAGAATAAAAAAAAGGTCAAGTTCATGACTGGATGCTTCACTGCATCTGTTTCCACACGGACTTGCCATTTTATTGAAAATATCAAGCACATAGATCAAGGTTCCATTGAAGTGAATTACTACACCTGATAAGAAAAGAAAACATCTTAAAAAGTTTGAAGGTTGTTGCAACAGAGGTTAATTGTTTCATTACCTATGAAAAAGGGCAAAAACATCCCAAGCATTTTCCCTTCAAAAAGCATTATTGACAGTACTGAACAAAAAGGTGACTTGAAAACCACACAAGAATATAGAGAAATACTCAGAAAAACAACAATAAAATAGAGCAGTGTCAAATACAAGAGTTGTTTATAAATATCAACCCTTTGGCTTAGGATGTTTAATTAATGTATTCAGATCTCGTTAGATTTTGCTTCTTTGGCTTTTTTTCCCGGCAATATGGCCTGAAGTCAGTGCAAATTAAGTGCCCCATGAGATTGGGCTCATAATTATTTCTCACCTTAACATCATCTAGTTCAGCTCAAAACAACTAAAACATGAGAAAGAGAAGAACACGTTTTAAACAGTCCCATTTGAATGCATTAAAAGTTGTTTATGGGCATGTCTAAAGTGTCAGGCATCTGGCTCACAAGTTTTCTGTAATATATGTTTACTATGCACCGTATCAGAAGCTCAATTTGAGATAAGGCAGAAAAAAGAAAATGTAGTTTGTCAAGGGGTTTTGTGTATACCAAGACTCAGAATATGCAAATATTTAAGGAATATTAGGGAATTTAGGGAAAATAGAGTTGTTCTTCACCTGCTTTTTTGTTCTGCTTTTTTTTTGGGGGGGGTGTGTATTTTTATCATTATATTATTAGTATTAGTATGTATTAGTATTAGTGTTAGCATTCATTAGTATTAGTATTAACTGCAGCAAGTTATCATACAGCGCAGAATTTAGTAAAAGCTAAATGCATATGAAGGAAGTTCAAATCAGGCTTATTTCTGCTCCTAGATCACTAGATCTTGTATGTAGTGCTTTGTGCATATCTTACACTTTTGGCACATGAATGACGTTACAGTATTTCTTATATTTTTAGTTGTGCATATTATATATATATACACATTATATATTATATATATTATATATATATAATATATAATATATATACAGTTTTTCTTATATTTTTAGTTGTGCATGTTCTGCTACAGCCACTATAAATTTAAACACGTTTTATATTCCTTTTGTCCTTCAGAAAGTGTGTATCTAATACAAAATGCTTGGTATTCTACCAAGATTGAACATGAATATAAGACATTAAACTTGTGTGTTGTAGAATTGAGGAAAATAAACTTTGAGTTTGCTTCATGAACAGAACCTCAGAAGACTATTCCACTTTGAGTTATTCCAAATGGGAATGGCCTGGGATTTGTCTCTTGGGAATAAAAAGGCCAGAACAGCAAAAGGATGCTTATGCCAACTCAAAGAAGATGCATGAACAACAGCAGGATATGGGAGTGAAGTTTAATTCATCTCTTAAGTTGTCTCTAAAACAGATATATCTACATCAGACACCATGCTTGGAAAAGAAGTAGAAGAAATGTATTGTATTAGATGCTGACATTTATTCTCTGCAAGGACTTCCTAGTCAAATTGCTACAAATCATATGCTGCTGTCTGCTGCTGTTTTTCAAGCTAGCACAGCCACGCTACATCATCAGACACATGCACAGACTATGTCTGAGGTCCACAAAACAGCATCTAAACATTAGCAGCAAGATTTTCGCACCCCAACATTTTTTTCCAGTTGATGGAGAACACCCTGATTTGCTAAATCTTAATTTGAAAACCTGAATAAAAATGTGCCAACTATAACTATTTTACAGGAAGAGAATAGAGGGGTTTTTTATACCTGAGTTTCTCATAATGGGGATAAAAACCATGGGAAAAACAAAGTTCATTCTCCAAGAATAGAATATAATTTAAGTTTCAGAAAACTTGTAAAGAGAATTACAGATGCATTTCATGCCTGTATCAGTCACAGAAGCATGTGCCTTGATGACAGAAGTTTGCATTGCTTAAATATTTAAGGTAGGATAAGAAGGACCTAATACTGAGAGATTAAAATCCACTAAATTCATCAGGAATTTAAGACAGAACATCTTACAGGATCAACTCACCGCATGAATTGCAAGCAGCAATGACAACACTATTGGTCACCTTTACATCTTCTCCAGCTGAGACAGGTCACTACAGCGGAAGGATGCACTGATGCACAAGTTTGGGTGATTAATGGACATTTATTATTTCTTGCACATAAGGTTTCAGCAGCACAGTAGAAAGACTTAATGGTCACACAGTTTTGCTAAAGTTGCTGAGCTGGAAAGCTGCCAGCCTGGAGAGCTGCTGATAAACAATTAACAGCAACCTTTATTTAATAAGCACTACAAAATTAGAAAAAAAAAAAAAACAACAACTAACCACACACCTTCACAGAACAAAGCTGTAAGCAAGCTTAGGCCATGCAGTTGAAAAAGTCTGCTGAAGAATTAGAAAAACCAAGGTCAGACCACTAACTAGTTTCTCCTGTGCATTCATGTGGGCATACACAAGCACACACACAATTAAAAGAACGATGTTGCTTACTGAAAATAGGGAAGTGCTTCCCTGAGACTCTCTTAAATTAGTGTGATGAAAAAAGCAGTGGACAGCATACTGAAACCATTTTGAAAATACAAATAATGGCTTTTTTTGCCACTACATGTAATTCTTTCTGTATACCAGACTGCAGAAAAAATTAGCTGCTTTTTATTGCTGAAAACATAACAAGGTAAGGAAGGGAGAAGGAAAATTCTTCACCATTACTTTTTCTTTTCCTAAAGAAACAATGAACAAAATCTTAAAAATCTTGCCTATCATTTAAGCTAGAAGTTTGCCACCACGTTTTCTGAGGAAAACCCTAATATCCACTCCAAACTAGCAGAAAATCCTCAATAAACACACAGTTTATCCCAACTTTACTGATTTCTGTCAAAATATATGATATATTTCTTCTATTATGGAGACTAGTGTATGTACAGAAAATTGCTTAGATTTCATTTTTACCTCTGTCAACATTAATCACTAACATCTCTGTATAAATCAATAATGGATTGTTATTAGCATTAACATTTCTCAGGTTGTTAGATGCAAAGTTTTGTTAGAAATAAAAAGACTTTTCTTGGATAGAAATAAAAAGATGCAAAAATAAGTCACATGACCATATTATAAAGCAATGTGAATGAATAGATTAAGTCTATCTAAAATATTTTAACTCAAACATTGTTCACAAGGTCTTTCTTGTACTGACAGCACTGACAACTTAACCTTTACTTCAAAATGTCTCCCCAGAATAAATGCTCTAACATTTTTATATATACCAAAAAAATTAACAATTTTTTCTTGAGTTCAAAAGTAAAAATAAATCAGATGGATGGACCTTTCCATGACATATAACCCAAAATTAATGGAGACCACCAAGGCTATACCTAAGAATCAAGTGAAAAAAAAATTAGGAATTTTCTTATTTCACATATAAAACTCTAGGCTCATTTTTGAAATTCAGTTTTTCTCTAAGCAGTATCCTATGCTGAGTTAGTAGTGAACCTTAAGATTGACTACTAAACACAATCTTACCCATGAAAAAATATAACATAAATACAAATTATATGGCTAAATTAAGTATCACTAAAGTAAGGGGGAAAAAATCAAACCAAAGAAAACAAAAACCAAACAAAAAAACATCAGGATAAATTAAAGAAATTTAGTGGATTCATTTGCACTGCTTTGAAGGAATAGTTCCTAGTCCAGGCTGGAGGCCAAACTTATCATCCATTCACATCAGCACCTGGGCAGGAGAAAAGGCAGATCTGAATTTAATATGGTTATCATGAAACATAGACACGAGCATAATCCCTTCGGATGTACACCCTGCACTGGACAGCTTGGCAACCTGGGCCTGGTCCGGCACAGCCATCTACCTGACAGCACTACTTGTACCTCAGATGAGAAAGACAGGATTGTGCAAGACCTTACAAGTACTGGGCCTTTTATGACTTGCTGTAAAAGATGTGATGTCTAAGTGAGTCAGATTCAGCCTGGTTCAGGTCCTCAGCAGAATTAACCAAAAAGGAAAAAAAAAATTAGAAAATGTCAGTATATAAGCTAGTATTCATTTATTCACCTCTGAATTTTAACAAATATCTTCAATGATAATAACAAGTTTTATGTATTTAAAGACAAACAGCACTCTATAAATATTCAGTTTTACTATTTAGCATATGTATCTCTAATTCATATACAATACATGTAGAAGTCTGGTAATCACTAGACTATTTTATAGTCAAAAATGTTCAGAGACACAGTTATTAACCCATTAAAATGCAAATAGCTAAACCCCTTTACACTTCATTCTTTACATCCTTCTAACATGTGAATAAAAGAACAAAAATTATTGGTTAATTCCACTGTTAACTGGAGAATGAGATCATATTAAATGGCAATAAAAATATTTTTATTTACATTTCTCCGTCACAAATTAACAGTAAGATATTATCAGTCTCTTACAACAAGAGAGTAATTCAGTAAGAGACTGCCAGTTTCAATATTTCATACTTAAGATAAATTAAGATAGCTTTTGCTGTATGGCATCCAAGGGGGAAAGCTGGAGTCCCTTTATAGTGAAGGAATGTCAGATCCTTTGCAGGACACTTCAGACCCTCAAGCCAGAAAACTGCCTCCTTCACCACTGACAGCACAGGAAGTTCTGCTTCCTCCCTTCGGCTCCTACACGGGACAGAGAAGTCAGAGATCTTGAAGGTACCAAATCTACCAAAGCTTAAAATGTCCTTCTAGATAAACTAAGGATGTCCCTTCCTAGGCATCCTTCAGCTGTCTCCTGAATTTGAATTCAAACTGAAACCATCCCTTCAAATGTTCTGGAAAAAAACCCCAACATTGTTATGAAGCAATATAGACTATTTCACTAGAGTTTATAGAAGGTATTTCCTACCAGTGAGTTGGATTGGTCCAAAGAGGAATGATATTTCTCTGATGAAACAGGGAATACAGCCTGCAAAGCATGTCAGCACTATGCTTCCTAGTGTGTTAGGTATTAATGCATTTGAAGATGATGTATGATACTACAACCACTATGTTCTTTGATACACATCACATGAGACTACTGTGTAATAGAGTTGGTATCTTAAATCATTTTCATTTCAGCTTAACTGAAACAATATTTGACTTGAAAGAAAACTCTGGAAGACTTTCTTCTCCTGTTGTTTTTTCCCCGATTTTTGAATTTAGTGAAGCAAACTTAATTTACAACAGCCAACGTCTGTAACATATGAGAGAAAGACAGGAGAATAACCTACATTTTAAAAAAAGGAATATTTTTGTATTTGGTAACAGCATCAAAAAAACATCTTATATTTGCGGGAGCAAGGGATAAAGCTCTGAGTTGTTCTTTTAAAGAAATTTGCAATGTAAAGACCTCCATTACAAGACAGAAATATCAGTGCAGCATAAAATATCTACTAATAATTATATTTTTTTTGTTAATCTCTTGCCTTAAATCAAATCTCTGTCTTCCAAGATACTACTGCTTTACTGTAAATACAAAATATATGCAATAAATGGTCTCGTTTATGGCACTGTGTTATAGGCTCCTAGATTTTCTGGTGAGCCAAAAAATAATATGAGGGTTGTTCTTTTTCACAATATGATAATCCAGTTTAAGCAATAACTCAAATCAGAAAACTAATTTTCCAGGATGAATAGCTTTCACTGACATGAATAGTTATTTTGTAGTTGCATAATAGCTGGCACAATTACAATAATACTATCTGAAATAATATTATATTAAGTTAGTTTCTTCCTATCTCAGTTTAAAAAAGACTCCACTCTTTTTTTACTTCTTCAGTCTACAACTGAAAGAGGAAAACAGAAGAAAGAAATGCTGACGCTCAAAGTGCTCAAGAAAACAAAGATTTTTAACAAATGTTTTTGGATCCATGTTGCTCATAGGTTTTTATTTTATAGAAATTTACATGTTTGGACAGAAGAATAGCCAATATGTTCCCATATCAGTTCACTTTCACTCACTTCTGAGGCTTTAGTTTCCAGTTTGATCTACGCTTTATACAAATGAACCAAAACTTGACATGGTTTGGAATTAAACCAAACATTCTCCATTTGTCCTAGAAAAGTAATTTCCCTCCTTCATTATGATATCATGTATATTTAATCTTTTCAATATGTCAGGTTCTTAAAAGACCAATAACAGTTCTGTGGAGAAAAGAAAAACTAAAAACACACCTATATTTCTTCATAGGAGTAAAATGATCACATAGCATATGCCATTTTCTCCACAGAGAACATGCTGCTGTGATGGATATGATCACAGAAGCAGCGAAGGTGGAGTGTGGCCTCCACAGAATCCGTAGTTATCCCTTCCACTCCCAGTGCAGACTTGCTTTACAGAATTGACTGGTAGTAGAAAGAAAAGACCAATCAATGAGCTGATTTCAGTCATTCCCCCACTTGAGAAAGCTTCCATGGCTTCCACTTCTAATTTTAACTCCTTTGATATGTTCCTCTCATGCAACTTGTCAACTGCACTGTCATTAGAAAATTATGTATTAGATACTATGGGATACAGGACTTGATGCGCAGAAAAGAAGTCTCTCTTGGACTTCATGGAGCTGTATCTGTCATAAGAGTCCAGTCATTACCACAAACTTTCAAGAACAATTTCATGACTCTTGTAATATATGAAAGAACTCAAGATAATTGTTGCTGGTGGATCTATTTGTACTTTATGTTTCGGTTGAATTTTTGGATACTAAGGTTTTCTGCTTCTTACATCCATTTAAACTTCAAAAGAAAAGCATTTTGGGTGTTTAAACACTTGATTAATCATGAAATAGATATTAATACCTATCAAACGCTGAAAAATAAGGAAATAACAGCCAAAGTTTCCAGTGTACTACTTTAGTCAGTGCTCTCACTGTGCACTGAATCATTTAAAATCAAATAATTGAAACGTAGTTTACCAGATATCAAAGGCAAAGTTGTGTTGAAAGAACAAATTTCAAAATATAAAACTAAACAAAACCATGTTTCTTTTAGCAGGTTCTGAGCTGACAATTAAACAACCATCCGACACAATACAAAATTTAGAGATTTCCAGATGTGACTGGGTGTGATGAAACATTGCAATCACTTTACAATGTAGGCTTCAAAAGATTTAGTACATATTCAAAAAAAGTGCTGCAAAGATTAAGAACACTGATCAAACAAGAAAAGCAAAGCTATCACTGGATTGGAAATTACTTCCACTAAATCTAAGTATGTATGACAAAGATCCATTTGAAACAATCCTAACATCATTTCAAAACAGTCTTAATGGTATTCAATAGCAGCATTAGTTTGCTGCTATTTTTCAATAGCATCCCCTTATTTTTCAGTTCTCCAGTACGTAGTCATTAACAGCAAAGACTTTTACCTTCTTAATGTCTTAGTTCCTCAATTAGTCATCAAAATTTCCTGCCCAGTTTCCTTCCCATGCTGACTCTTCCTTTTTTGTTAAACTAATTTTCTCTCCTGATATGAATGCTATGATAGAAATACTCCTACAGTATTTGCCTCCAAAAGAATTGAGTCAAATTTTCAGTACGGACTGCATACCAGATGGCATGCATGAGTTTCTGAAAATACACAATATATGAAATTGCTGTAGCTAAAGAAAAAATTCAAACATGAAAATCTTATCTTTCTGATGTTAAGAGAATCGTTTGGGTGTTTTTGGTTTGTTTTGGTTTGGTTTTGTGTAGTGCTTTTTTTTTATGATACAGGAATAAATAAAATGATTCTTACCTCAGAACAGCATAGTACTTTCATAACACATGAAGAAAAATTTTAAAAATTGCACTTTGAAGAGTTTGTTTTAGGTATTGTATTTAATCTCCTACAAAGAACCTTGTCTTAATTTTGTTAAAGTAGCTATGAGAGCTTTCAAAAATAAGATGAAAATTACAAAGATTATATTTAGAAAAAGTTAAGATAAAACTTCTTTTGGATTTCAGTAAAGTTTTCCATACTGTCTCTCACAGTATCCTTGTGGACAAAATATTATAGTAAATGAGGTTACATCAGGTTGGCCACTAGTGGGGTTCCACAGGGCTCCATTCTAGGGCCAGCTCTCTTCAATGCCTTAATCTGCAGTGGTCACAGCACCAAGCCTGCCGGAGTACAAGGAGCATTTGGACAACGCTGTCAGGCACATGGTATGATTTTTGGGGTTGTCCTGTGCAGGGCCAGGAGTTGGACTCTATGATCTCTATGGATTCCTTTCAGCTCAGAATATTCCATGATTCTATATAGGATTATGAGTTATATATGAGCTCTGTAACAAAAAACCCATTGATTAATTATTTTGAGCCAAATTCAGAGCTCATGGCTCTGGAAATTTTGAGAAAGTTTGTTTCCTCTTTTCAATTGTTCTAATGTAGGTTTGTTTTAGCCTTGTGGACTTGCTCATAACAGCTTTCCATTTCATATTCATCATGTCACTTTGAAGAAAAGATTAACGAAACAACTAACCAGATTTTTAGCTCCTCAGCATTCTGAACAACTATCTCTAATTTTTCGTCCTTTTTTTATATTACCATATAGTAAGATAATATTTGTAGTGATAAACTATCCTTGAGTAGTACTGCTTTTGTGATTATAACAAACTTCAGCATTTTATCACTAATAACAGTGATTTATTATTTACAGTACTCTGTGGGTGAAGCAATTCATGTAACTACGCTAATGTCACCTCCCATTGTTTTAATTTAATCAGCTGTAAAATAGAAATAATAAATTATGTTGTCTTGCAGGTTATAAGATTACATATGTCCAGCAGTCCATGAAAAATTCTAAGCAATGTATTTGGTTCTTACTTTTCATTAACCATATACCACACTTATATTGTTAAATATTAATCCAGGAGGCCAAGGCTCTTTTTGCTTTACTCTGCAAGAACCTAGTTATAGCTACATAAAACTTAAACAGCTGTAATTAATGCAAACACAACTTGAATGTTAAACAACTTCTTATTCCTTATTCTGAAAAGAATTTTTGGTCCTGAATTTCATCAGGATTGTTAACTTGCTAGTTAGAGATAGCAAGCTGCTCTGCTCTGCTTTCATCCTAGTTTTCCCAGCACTCCAAGAATAATTACCTGAGAGAAGGATGAGAAAGACAGAATGTTTGAATACTGGTAAACCAATGAACATCTAACATGTCAAACCTATTGATATTAACAACCTTTTTTGTCTTAGGACAGCTTTGCCATTCACCTCAGAGTAGTCACTACGGACATTTACTAAATCAGGAACCTTGCTAATACTGTTTCTTATGGCTACAAGAAGACAAAGAATCAAAAAAAACAGAACATTTTTACTAGAGAAATGAAGATTAGGCAAACTCCATAAAGCATCAGCAAAATTATGTAAATATTACTTTTAAGTGGTAGATGTTCAGAGGCAGACAAGTCATATTCCAACAGCATCATCCACTTGAGAGACCTTTAATTTTCCTCTCTTCTTTTTTAAAGATAGTATCTATATTTCCATTCCAAGTTTAGCTACAGCACTTCACTCACCCATTCATCACATTTTACAGATTTTTTTCACCCTGCCAGCATTTCCCAGCAAGTCCTTCCAGTCCTTCCACCAGTTTTTCCTTCTTACACATTTGATCTGTTCATTCAAAAACCCTTCTCCTCCCATATCTAGGACAACAGTCTTAACTGTGTTTCCATGATAGAGACAACCACAGCACCAACATTATGATGACAGAACAATGTAATTAGACAAGAGGGGGAATGATTTTGTTAAGCATATACTTGGATATCAGATGTATGTTTACAGCAAGACAAGTTATAATGAGCCAGTGCTTAACTACCTAAGATGGGCTTCCTTTCTCCATATGGATGACTATTTTTTATAAATCTAACTTAAAATAATTAGCAGCTATTTCCTTTCCTTTGAAGGAAAAATCCAATGTGTAGTGAGGGCTTGCTACCAGTTTGAATATTTGTTAGATGAGGCTACAAAGGCTAAATCTATTTTCCGGTCATCCAAATACAGTGTGTGACACTTTTATCTGTAGAAATGGCAATACATGTTGAAAAACATTCCTGCACTGCCAGGCTATTTAAAGAATTTTGGATTAAAGTTTGTTGCATCATGCACTCACACTACTGCATCTGATTAAACAGTCGACCAGAATGTAGAAAAATACTTCTGAATTAAATGTGGTAACCAGTTTATTTAGTTTTTTAGTTCCAGAAAGATTTTATCCACATTGTAAAAGACAAAAATTTTATCTAATAAATGTATTTTTTTAATTTGCATACAGTCAACTATACACTTCAAAGCTGCTTGATGACCTTGTTTAAATGAACTGTGAACAACAGAAATATCCCCAACAGAAGACTACCAAGTTATTTTAAGTGTATCACAAGAAAAAGTCTGTATTCATCTTCATTCGCTTTTATGTTCAGGTGATTTAGGTGTCATGATTATTTTGAATTAATTAAAGCAGAGAAAAATATGGTCTAAAACTATGCACAGGTTCTTATTCGACAGACTGAAAAGGCTTCTTCATGGTATCTCATATTTTCCCTATATGGTGTAAATATTTAAAGCTACCAAAAAAATACTCACACCAACAGCAATAGAGTTTGGATTTTTTATTTAAAGGAAACTTCTTGATGCTCTGTGATGAATTTATTAGTCTGACTCAATAATGAGGGAGGTCTGGTAAAGTTTAGTTTCTATCGTACACAAGAACTCTAAATTATTTCCTTGGATTTATGTCAAATGAAAACAGCAAGAACTGGCACATTATATACGGAATCCTTTTGCTAATAGACAAACCTAAATGATTTTTAAAAAGTCTAGTGTCATATTAACCTATGAGTACATTTCCTACAATTTTGTGAATGTCACTAAATCTTTGTATGTTAAATAAATAGCTGTCGTACTATGCTCTCTCTACTCAGTATATCAGTAGAAACTAAAATACACTTCTGATTAAATAAATCTAAAAAAGTTAAAAATCTTTTGATATTTATTATGAAGTCATATTTAGCTTTATGAAGCTCGGGATAAAAGGGACAAGATTTAGTGTATTCTTGAAGGTGAAATTAATATTTCAGGTTCATTGAAGAGCAGAGGGACTATATTAACACCCTTCATGATACAGACTACTGTAATAGGAACCTGTGGCTCTTTACTGAAGAGAACACTTTCTTTCACTTGTTTGGCTTTAACAGCCACTTTAACATTTCTTATCATACCCATCAATCTGAAGTGAATTGTTTATCTCTACAAGTTAATTGTATTCTCATAGAATTTAAAACTGAACTGTGCATATCAAGAAAAAGGATGGTTTGTATCTCTTAAGACATGAAAAAAAAAAGAAGAAATTTTGAGTCTTCTTGCAATGACAACTTTACTTAATAAAATTTTTGGGTCCCGCAGTTTTTCTCAATTGCAGCAATTATCTAAGAAATGGACACTGCTTTTTCAAGTAAGATGTTAAGCTGTCCAGACTAGATAATAGTTGCTGACGCACTTCAATTTTTCTGGTAAGATATTTGACAAATAAAATCACTGTGTTTATTCTTTATTATAATTTAGAAACAAATTATTTGGGATATATATATTCAAAGCAATACAGTTCCACAGGGAGGTACACAATAACTGCCTAGATTTTCACATATTGCTGTGACTATTACAGCTTCCTTCGTTGAGTGTTACAATTTATTTTTTTTAATAACCACTCTACGGGGTATTTGAGAAAAATTTGTACCATTCAGGAATTCATGTCCAACAAACAAACAAACAAACAAACAAACAAAAAAACAAACCCCATAAAATACTAGAACAACCAAACAAACGAACAAACAAAAACTACAAACAATGTAGTTTGCCATGCCCTAACATCTTTTAGTCCCAGCTATAAATGATATTAATACCCTTCTATAATAAGCTATCAGGATCCATTTAACCAACATCAATAAAAGGATGACTTACTAGAAAATAAATGAACCATACCTGAAGAGCCTTTTGAAATATTTCTAAATATTACAGAAACTACAAAACAAACCACTTCATCTTTGCCTCACCTGATCTTTAGGACATGCAGTTCCCTGCTGGACCATAGCACAGTCCTAGCTCTGCAGTTATGGCTGGTCTCCTCCTGGTTACAGCTGCACCTCTAACTGAGAACCCATGGAAGATATTACCGATAGCAATCGTGCTGAAAACACTGACATTACTAAAAATATCTCCTGTACACTCTTGGATTAGCTCATCAAACCACTGACGATATACTTTGATGTAACTCAGGTCCTTGTATCAGAAGGAAATGCACAGAAAGATTGGCCCAATCCCCAAACATTTTTCTAGATAACATACTTCTAGATATTCTAGATAATTCTATATTTTAGGTATCAGAGTTCCCAGGTTTTCTTTTATTACTAGTCTTTTTCACCTCAGGCTCTGTCTCATGCACACCTAATGACCTTTCTTCATTTTCAGTGTTTACTAAGCAGGTCTTCCTCACAGCCTCTAGGCACCATATAAAAAGCTGGGTTACTTCCTTTACTCCAGAGACTACATCCTCCTTTTCAGTCTCCAAAACTACTGAGCTCCAGATGGCATTTGCAAGACATAAGTTTCTTATACATGAGTACAACTGAAAAAGAGACTTTATTGTAGGCCCAGGCTTCCTGGGACAGACCCTTTAACTTTTTTCTAAAACACTACTGGCCTTCAAGGTATTGAGGAACTTTCCAAATTCTTCTAAGTCAAGGGAAACCATTTGACCCTCAAAATACTGGAATAACTACTGCTCACATCTAATAAATATAACTGCAAGCCAAAAGATATATAGTTTTGTAATGATTTTTAATGACTATCTAGAGCCCTTTGAAAATTTCACATACACAGACAAAACTATATGTATACATATACACTCATCCTTGGCTACTGTTTGTGAATCCCTTGAAAGTATGCTGTGAAATACAGGATGAAAACCACTCATGTAGACTTCCAAGTAGTTGAACTTGGCTTGTCCTGAATAATCTGCACTGTATCTGGGATTCTGCTCCTGTATTTGGAACTTATATTTTGCAGGTTTTGAGAATACAGGAGGAAACGACACACCTTGGATTTCAGTAATACAACTATGTTTGCTAAGCGGCTTAATAAGCATATGCTGAGTATAGTTACATTCCCATCAGGAAATGTAAAACACTATTTAAAACAGTGAAATTACCATAATTGAAAGAACACAGATGCTCTTTAATAATGTAGTAGATTGCACCTTCAATGGAAATGCTTATTAATTCTATTTTAAGACAGTGTGATTCACCTGTATGTCAGACAATTATCATTGAAAGCTAGGTTAGCAGAAAGGTTACATATTCAGGTTTGATGACTCCATCACAGAATATGCAACATTTTCCCTTTGACAGCAATATGCCTATTCATTTACTTCTCCCACATCATGTAATTTATAAGCAGGGGTAAAAAAAATTCAGAAGCATTAAATTCCTTTTTCTCAAAAAAAAAAAAAAGAAAAAACACTTCTTAGGTCAGATTGACTTCAGAAACTTATAATACTTGATACATTATCAGCTGCAATCCAAAGGAGAAGGTTATGATCCCGACAAATAGATTTTCAATATCCAAAACTGAGTTACATCAGTAGCAATAAGTAAGTGCTGCTAAATTGCTGCAAACTTGAGGAGCATAAGAATAGCATGCAGTGAGCAACATACAAGGATAGAACTACAATGAGGATTGTCACCAAGACCATCCATGCTATTTTGGACTCTTCAGTATTCAAGATTCTTTAACAGAGCCTAATGCAACATGGTGTAAGACCCTGTTTCATCACTGTTTAAGCAATTACTTAACTTCTGCCAGAGGCATAATTTGATTTACATTCCTTTTACCTTATATATGATTTCCGTATCCATACTAAAAAAATGTTCAAGTAACTCCTTAGTTATTGGCTTACAGAAATTTGTGAAAACTCCATAAGCAAACATCTGAAGTCATTGGAAGGGGTAGTTCAAACTCATTCATTGCTCACTGACATGACCAAGCATTTTTCAAATGCTAAATCTTTTTTTTCTAACTTGATTTTGCTTTTCTATATTTTCTTCTTCCTGAAAGGAGTATCTTAAGCCCACTTACAATATGCAAATATGTGCAAAACACTTAACAAGTAGTAGTTAATCAATTCACACACACATGCTATTTGTTGTCATCTATTAAAGCAAGTTAACTGTAAACACAGAAAAAAGAGATTTTTTTCTAAGTTTGTTCTGGCAATTTTTTAAAATTTTAAAATATACTTTAAAATGTCTTTTCTGTACATGTAGATATACAGAACCCTGGACTTAAACATGTTCACAACTTAGTTTGTGCCTCTAGTTAACATATGCTTTGACAAAATGCCAAAGATGAATGGGATGTCTCCACACACCAGGGAGAGTAAGATTCCTTCATCTGCTATTTCAACATTATAGGTGTATGTAATACTGTACGTATCAAACCTTGCCTTAAACACTTCTAGAGAAGCTGCTCAGGCTGTCTCAAAACAGCCTCCCACATTCCCACATTTATAAGGACATGTAGTGATAAGATCAAGAGGAATGGTGTAAACTGAAAGAGAGATTTAGATTAAACATTAGGAAGAAAATCTTTATTTTAATGGTGATTAGGCACTGATACAGATTATCCACAGCAGTTGTGGATGTCCTCTCCCTAGAAGTGTTGGATGGGGCCTGGTCTAGTGGAAGGTGTCCCAGCCCATGGCAGAGGCTTTGGAACTAAGCGATATTTAAGGTCCTTTCCAACCCAAACCATTCTATGATTCCCATATGTCAGTTCAACAAAGGTAGATTTATGAGTTTATGCTTTTCTCTCCTAGACTACTGTTCCTTGCTGGTGTTCAAATGAAAGAGGATACCTCTTGAAGGTCAGATATTCAATCCACCCCCACAGATTACCTTCCCAGTGTCCTAATGAATTCAGGACAATCCAGAGATTATTCAGGAAATAAAACTTGTTTCATTGAGCTGTCACTATTCCTTATCTTCCCCTACATATGATACTATCCTATAGCAATCTAACAAAAGAACCAAGCACATTGAGAATGGAGTAAGAATAAGCCTTTTGCATAGCTCAGTCTAGTACAGAGCTAGGGATCCAACCATGAAAAGCTTTGCTATAGAAGCTCAATTATGTGTTACAGTTAGTTTATGACAGTAAGTGCTCCCTTTAATTTTTCTTTTATAAAAGAGTATTTTTATTCAGGTATTTCATTGCATCACAAGGTTAATGCTATACTTAAAAGGCACAAGCTATCCAAATTTAATAAATGTGAAAAGACAAAAAGCACAGCACAGTTCCACCACATTACCCTTTCAGATAAAATTAAAAGTAAAATTCAAGATGAAGTTTGACATATTCAGAAGCCGTAACCTCTTTGATTTCATGAATAACTGGAACTAGGGCTTCAGAAAGTTGTTGGTAAGGAGTTTGAGTTATTTTATTTTAATCTTTGCAGTAGTACACTAAAACCAAAAGAAGAATAAAACATAAATATCTTCTCTTTACATAGTAAAATCAAACAAGCAAGAAAATGGAATGGATCTGTTTTGTGCTTTCATGATCACATTCAAGACAAGTATAATAACTTATAATGACTGAATATATCTGTGTCCTTTCTGTGTTTCAAAATTGCACAGAAACAAAGTGAAGGGAAAAATAGGAATAAAAAGGAAAAAATTATTTCTCTAGGAAAATTAAGATATTTGCTAAGATCTACTGAAGACAGGAGCTGCAGGAAAATACAAAAAAAAATCAGTGAAAAACAACCTCAATTCAAACCCCAAAACCCAACCATAAAAACCTGAAGAGCAGTTATACCAAAGAACAAAATCTTACACAAAATCCGAAGACTTTTCCATTGGCTTCTAAAAGTGTATATAATGTCTGTGTTAAGGTTGGAGAAACAGCAATTCTGTGTATGAAAAGATAATATTTATCCAAAGTACATAAATAAATAAAACACTTCAAAAGTATATGGCATTATCATTAGTTTCAATTGAATGAAAGACTCTAAATTAAAAGCCAAATTCTGAAATGGTTGTGTCACTCTCATTCACAGTGTGAAAATACAGTATAGATTGACGTGCCTGAAATGACTGTCTTTTTGATGCCTCCTAGTTTACTAAATATGTTATAAGATGCAATATCAAAAGTAAAAAGAGTGACTGAGCCAATTATGCTAGTATTCAGAAGAAAGAAATAGCTGTTTTCAGTTTCTTTCAATGATCGTGCATAGTCTAAGCACATTTTGCCAAAGGAAAGAGGAACCAGAGAATATGTTATTAATCTAGGGAAAAGAAGTTATCTCTAGAGTTGCTCAAATACAGTTGAGCTTTAACAACCAGTGTGTAGGCCATTTTTAAATATATAGCTTTTTACAACACCATATCTAAAACACAAAAAAATACAAAAGCCCAATAAACTCAAACCACAGGAAACACCTCTGAAATAAAGAAACCTAAATTCTTGTAGCTTTTATTGTACTTATCTGTTCAAGATAAAAAGCTAAAAATTTTCAGAATGGTGGTAAATCTTTGTAGCCTGGAATGTCTTCCTAAGCCTCTTCCACTCCATAAACAAGATATTCAGAATCCATATGTAGAGCATGATAGCCAGCAATAATTATCTTTCCGTAGCAGCAGGAAGAAAGGGGGTTTGGGGGAAGCAACAACAACAGCAACAAAACAACAACAATAAAAAAATATCCCCAACTCACAACAACTTTTTTCTTGAGCCTCACAGGTGAAATTCCCCCTTCCCATCATCTAGATTTGCAAATGGTGAGGGTCAAGCACAGATCAGTTCTTTAGCACCACTTTGGTGTATGGGACCTGGAAAGAATCAGACAATTTTAATTAAAAATTTTACACTCTTCTTTCTGAACACAATACTACTGGTGATTGCAAAACAATATATTAAATGCCCCCAAATAACCACATAACTGAAAAATTGCTAGTGATCCAAAATATTATAGTCTTATACCAAAAAAACTAACCAAACCAAAAAATGCTTGGATTTTTTTCTAAAATGAAGTGTAAATAACATCTTATAGTCTTCCGTCTAATTCCTATGCAGTCATTAGTTCTAGCAAAATTAACAGAAATAGGAACAATTATTTTAGCCTCAATCCTGCTTTTGTAAAGCAAATATAAAATGCATCAGCGGATATTAGGAAGATGCTGAAATATCTTTTGTTCTGCTTATTACATGCATTTTGGCATATTGGATTAATTTTAAATTTCCTGGTTTGTTAAAAATGGTATCACTTTATTAATGTAGCTAATTGGCAAAACAGCCATAAATGGCCCAGCTGGGTTCTCAAAAAAAATCCCAAAACACCAAGAAGTTGGTCTTTCAGAAAAAGCAGCTCTCCTTATGAAAAGGAATTTTACAATAATATTGTGACCTTGTATATTCATTAAAATAACATTTCTCTGTTTCTTGACAAAAAGTTTTTATGTACAAGAAACATCAGAAGATTCAGCAGAGACAAAGCCACAGGCTTAATATCTCATGGAGATATTAAACTGTGTCATAATTAAGATTCCTTAATAATGTTGGTAACTCAAAATGAAACATGATAATGTTAGTTTCAGGTTTTTCTTTATAAATGCATTGCCTCCTTTTCCAGCAAAATTCCACAATGTCCAACAGGGCTTCACCTCTTCAGACTTCCTGTCTCTCCTGGCCAAATTTTACTTTGTTGTTTGCTATAGGGGTTCTTAAAGTTATACTGCCTGTACTGAACATTACTTCACTTCAGCATATCAGGTCCTGGTTCACAACAGTGTTCCTTTCCTAAACTGTTAACTTGCTGCATTTTAATATATTTTTAATATAACCTCGTCTGTAGAAACATAAATAGTGTTACTGAGATGACAATGTTAATATAACTGCAACTTCTGGTATGGCTGTGTACAGAGGAAAATATTTGAAATCCAAACCTTGGACTCAAACACTCCAATTGGGGTACCTGCATCTCTGTTTGTCAAAACTGTAAGGACTGTGAACGTGTCGGACAGCACAAGAGAAGGGGGCACTATGCAACACTGACAGTGTAATACTCCTTTCTACCAGCACAGCTGAAGAAAGAAGTCAAAAAAGCCATCAGACATAAAAAACAACTTTGCTGGCTAACGCTGATCTTACCTGACAATCTATTCCTCTTGCCTCCGAAGTGTAAGAAGGTAATTTTCACATAGACCCATCTTTTGCTGTAAAATCCTCTTGGTGAGTGCCGCACAAAACCACCCAATATCATTCAACATATTTTGACACTAAAGGTCCATTTAAAAAAGCAAACAAGGAAAAAGTTAATTACATGAATCTGTGTATTTTTCAGCATTACGCTTCTGTTAAGACTGTTAATAACAGCTGAATTTCAGACCTCTATTGTCTACTGTTTTTGAAAGTTACAGTTTCAGGCTGTTTCAAGAGGAAGGATAACAATTCTCATCTCCTCAGCTATGGAATGACTAAATCTCAAGGTGGTTGGGCAATCAAGTTCTTCACATAAAACAGAAAGCTTACATACTTATGAAACACCAAGATCTGCTAAAATTAATGGTGAAACTAAATAAATGAATTGTGCAAGAACTCTATGCCAATGGATTTCTAGCATGCCAGGGTATACACCACAATATAGTGTAAGCCTCTCAGACACACAGTAGATAACAGAATAAATGCATTTAAAGTTAGATTACTCATTTAACAGTTCTTTACTATGTGTTCATTTTTCATATAGCAATTATCTGCAAATATAAAAAGAATTACAGAAAAGTGAGTTTAAATTGCACTGCATGGAAAAAAATGTTAATTCACTGCTCTAAACAAACCCGTGATCTCTAAATAAATTAGCTTCTTCTGTTATGTAGAGGAAAACTACTGCTACTGTTAATTCTTCTCTCCCCCTATGTATGGAAGAGAACATCAAGATGTTATGTGAAAACCCACTCTGTAAATAAATGTCCTCTTCAATTTTAGAAAGACTGTCAAGAAAAGATGAGCTAAAATGTGAATTATAACAAAGTGATGACAAATTCAAATAGAAATAGCAAGGCATGATGAGCACTGTATTGTGTGAATTAGATGATTTGACAGTATTGAGAACCAAAAGAAGTACAATTTTGCATAAGCAGCAATATGAAAACTCTACACAGTTCTTTTTTCAGACTAGCTTCAAATAACTGCAGACTATCAGAAACATTTCACTGCTATTAATTTAAAAATTCAGTTATGCCACTATGTGTTAATGAGTCACTGTTATTTGACTACCAAACCCCATAGCTCTTTAACATGTTTAAAATATATAGGAAAAGGACATAGAAGGAGTCATCCTACTACAATAACAATTCCAAATTGTGCTCAGTGTCTCTTTCTCTGAATTTTTAAGAGGAATCATGGAAGACAAATGAAAAGAAGGCTGTTGGAAAAGAAAGATGTTTGTGACAGAGAGGCGAGAAAGCCTACAAGGAATAAAAGACTTAAACACGCCTGTAGTTTAAGGCGGATGCTTAGACCAGATTATTCAGAATTTTTTCCAAAACCAAGTTATGCACAGGCTATATGGGAATATGAGTTTTACTTAGTAAACAGATAAAAACATGCTATTAAAAGTTTTAGGTCTACAAGTAATATATACAGTAAAGTGTGCAAAAACACTACAAACTGTTAGTGTACATGGTTAGTCTTTAAATATTGATTCTCAAATTATACAAATGATAATTAGTCAGTCTACTGATTCTGTCTTTTTCAAAGAGTCTTTCCACTCTTCTCCATAAGAATCAGTTTCAAAGGAGAGTTAGGTCATGATCAAAGGAGATGCCAGTATGGGTGCTATTGTGGTAGGACCACCTATCAGCATAAAATGTCTTTTCTAAACAATTTAAGAAGATCTCTAAATCATAGAGCCAGATTCTTAGGATGGATTTTCATCTTCCTGCAATCTATTGGAATGGCAACACAGCTGGAGCCAAGCAGTTGAGTTGCTGGGGAGATGTCAGGGATAATTCCTTGATACAAGCAATTAATAGGGCAAATGCACAGTGGATCTGATATTTGCTAACAGGGACAGACTGATTGGGAATATAAAAATTCAGTGGCAGCTTTGGCTGTAGTGACCATGAAATGGAAAAGCTCAAGATCCCCAGGAGAGGGAAGTGAAGGTAGCAAGTAGCTACCTACTACAGTTCAGGGCTCTGCAACTGAAGAATTTGGCTTAATCAAGAAATTGGTATGAGTGACCCAAAGAGAGGCAGCTTTGGAGGGGAAAGGAGCTTGTAAAAGCTGACAGGTCTTTAAGACCAATCATAGTTCAGGAATCATCCCTCACAATAATCAGGAAAAGAAACAGATTAGCAGATCATTTTAACAAGGAACTTATGACTGTATTTCAAAGCAAAAACACAGTCCATAGGTTGGGGAAGAAGGAACAAGCTACAAGGGAGAACTATAGTAAGATTCACAAGCAAGGACAGTGTGAGGAAAGCCAAGGCTCACCTAGAGCTGATACTTGCAAGTGAAATCAAACACAACTACAGCTTCAAGTGCTCTATTAAAACAGGAAAAGCTGGGCAAGAGAACACATGGCTGTATTATTCTATAGGGCATTCTCAGTTGGCTGAAGTGAGAGCAGACACAAAATAAGGCTGAACTATTTGCCTTGCTTGCAACAGCAGCCTCCCCATACCTGTGTGCTGGTTGCTGAGCTTGAGTAAATGGCGGTTGCCTCCTAAAAGCAGCACCTGGCAGAAGCACACAGATCATAGCTGGTAAGGTGTGCACATAAGAGAAAAAATTTCACCTGAGGAAAGTGGAGTGGGTCGCCCAGAGAGGCTGTGTAGTCTCTGTCCTTGGAGGTTTTCAAGTCTCTATTGTATAAAGTCCTGAGCATCCTTGTCTGACCTTGTAGCAGGCCCAGCTTTGCATGGGAAGTTGGACTACAGAACTCTTGAGTCCTTTCCAGCCTAAATTTTTCTGTAATTATATTACAGGAAGAAATAAGTTTGGTGAAAATTTAACAATACGACAGAACATTGTTCAAATAAAACTATTTTCCTTATTTTAAAATTTTGTGCATGTACTGCTAGATGAAAGGGAGTCCTGGTCAACTCCAAGGCTGTGCAAAAAAATGAAAGCTGAAGATTCAGAGCTCTAAAGAGAAAACTTTCAAAATAATTTCTGAACTTAAATGGGAGAAAGTGAATAATTGCACTGTGCTGGTTCGGCCAAAATCTAGTAATATAGCCCCTGAGAGAAAACCAGGTTACAACCACCCTTCTCCCCCACAGGGTTCGGGAAAAAAGGAAATTTTTCCTCAAAGGAAAGTGAAAGAGATAAAAACTATTTATTTTAACAAACACACAGGAAAAGGATAATGATGCTAAATAATAAAATGAAATCTCTCGCTATAGAGAGAAACGTGGGAAGATTTCAGAGTCCTTCTGTAGGTGTGGTCTCTCTCCTCCTCAGAGCTGGTCGGCGAGGGCGTGGGCCCACCCCTGGGCCTCGGGGAGAAAATTCTCCTGATGTGTTCTGATGTTGTTGAAACAGTTCAGAAGAGAAGAAGGGAAAAAAAAACCCAAAGTCCCAGGAAACAAAATTCAGCTCTCCGTCTCATGCCAAGAGGGAAAAAAAACCAAGCTGGCTGAAGAAAAAGCAAGCAGGGTGCTCCCTCTGTGCTACCCGCAGCCAGACAACACTGAGGAGTGTAATCTCTGTGTCCTTGAGAAGCTGCTTTGGAAAGTTCGTTTGGGTTTGTTTTTTTTTTTCTCTCTCAAGCTCAGTTTAAAGGCACAGAAAAGGCACAATATTACTTTTTGGGCATAGAGCATGATAGGGGATACACATGATAGAGTCACCCCAAGACATGCACATAATATTTAGAGTTGAGGTATGCATTTTTTAAAGTTCAATAGATATAAGAAATAGCTTGTGAACAACTTATATGAGATGAGCACAGTTGTTATAATAGATGTGTTTTTCAATCAGAGACTTTTGAATCAGACACCTAAGCACCTACTTCCTCAAACAGATGCAGTTTTTCTCACACTCAAGCTAAAACTCAATCAATGACTATAAGGCTTGACCTAGATAAATCATTCTTTTCTTCTTCATGAAGACATTGTACAACACATATACTATTGTGGTAATTGAGAAATTTAATAGTATGGTAAACACCACTAAGGTCTTTCTGCGCCTTCAGGGAAAGCTGTAAATACCAGCTTAAAAGGCACTGATGGTGAGCTGTTAAGAACATCTAAATAATTTTTACTAATAAGACCAATTTGTAAAAGACTTGCTAAAATGACAGTGATGAAACTCTCAGTGGAACTGGCAAGAATTCCTTGCACAAAATTAGTGGCAAACTATTTCAACAGAATAGAAGAGAATGAAAAACAGGCAAAAAGGGTAAAATAAAGCGTCACAGAGGAAGTAACTGATTAAATCTTACTGAAGACATTAATTCTACATATGAACACCATAGTGAGGTGGAAAAACATCTGTAATCGAAAGCCAATTCATCAAATGCAGGGTGAGCCAAGTGTATATTGTTTATCTGTAGCATACATATAAAAGCCAGGTAGTGGCTGTGTATAGTACATGATTTTGCTCTGTGGATTTGCCAAGGACAGGAAAGGACTGATGGAAGAAACACTAGGCGAAGTGTCTGAAGCCTGTGTTTTCAGAAATAACAACCTTCAAGTTTCAGCATCAGTTATTTATACAAATGGGTTCATTGTCTGTTTACAGGCAACATTTTAACATTTAAACATTTAAATCAACATTTTCAAATCCTAAGAAAGCTAGCTGCCTCTCAGGAGGGAAAAAGAACAAACAAGCTATCCAGGTTCATGATTTCTCTGCTCTATCGTAACATGACAAGTAAGCTCACCTGGAACAGAGAGAGCAGCAGCAGAAATACAAATGAATAGGTAAATGTAAAGTGAAGCACAAGGGAAATGTGCATATGTAAGTGATGTACATATGAAATGATCAGCCCTGAGCTGACTAGGTGGGCACTGTGGGGTTATCATAGCTCTGTAAAATCAGCAGCTCAGTGCTCAGTGCTCAGTAGCAGTCAAAAGCCCAAGCAGAAATTATTAGGAAAGGCATAGAGAACGAACCAGAAATGCTATTATGCTGCTTTTTAAGTTCTTCAAAGTAAGATCTGGTAAGACAGGAAAAGGTCCAGAGCATGTTGGTAAGAACATTCAATGGCATTGGACTATTCCCACATGAAAAGCAACAGACTGGCCTGGCATCTTCAAAAGACTTTCTCTCACAAAGAGAGATACAGATAACAGAGGACTATAAAATCAAACTGACATAGACACAGTAGACATGCAGAAATTGCACACTGTCTCTTTCGATAT
Organism: Rhagologus leucostigma; assembly: GCA_013397725.1. NCBI lineage: Eukaryota > Metazoa > Chordata > Aves > Passeriformes > Rhagologus > Rhagologus leucostigma. The sequence continues at coordinate 45,773 of VZTD01002158.1, forward strand.
AAGAACGGGGGGCATAAAATAAAACTAGTATAAGCCAGTTTCATAACAAAGGAGGCAGTTGCTCAGGCAAAGCGAGGGTGCCATAAGATGTTCCGAATGCCGAGTTTACAGAGCCTCCGGGGTAAACTGTAACGTTACATGGAAGCAAAACACTCTGAAATCACATTTGGTTCAGAAAGTTCTGTGAGACAAAACCAGCTCAAAATTGAAAATAGTTCAAATGAAGACCCTTATTTGCCCTGTCCTTATTCTTAGACATTTGATCCATAAGCTCTGATGGGCACAGGTTAGTAGGAGAGATGAATCTTTTGTCTGACCAACAACAACCTTTTTTCTCTTATAATAATGCCCTATTCTGAACCTGAGCTAATGCTCCTTTTTGCTCTTAAATTGTAGTCCAACAAAATCAACATTGACTATTCAAAGTTCGTATTACATCTGCCATGTGAAAATTTCTTCTCTGTACCATTGAATTAATGAAACGAAATAAGAAATTCCCCTACATCCACAGGACAAAAATTACTGTTTTACTAGATAGACTTTCTAATGAGTGTGGTGTTGACATAGTATACTTTTTGAACCTTTTATTTTTTTCTTACTCAAACACATTGGATTCCTATTTTACTATATAATATGCATATATACACTAAAGTTCCTTACCTGAAAAGGTTTGACAGCTAAAAGAAGTCATGCATTGGGTAAGTATATAAGATGTGGGTAAGTATATAAGAGAAATGTCTATCTGCATAGAGATAGAAGGCAGATAGATAACACAAGATCTCATGTATTACAAAGCAGATAACCTAATCAATCTGAACCTAGTTCTATACGCAATTTCAAGCCATTGTGGCATAAAATGTCCTTTTTTATTTTCTTTCTTCTCCCCAAGAGGTCCACGAGGTTCATCTATGAGGAATTTTATATAAATTAATCTATCTATAGCTTATTAAAGTTACTTCTTCATGAAGATCACAGCAGGAGCTAATTTCCTTATCTGTGGCTAATAAATTTCCTCATGATAACAGTATATTTCCTGAACCCATTCAATCCATGCTAAAGACAGTAAAATCCCAAACTATCATTTTTTCCTGGGGCTACACATATCACATAAAATAATAACTGAATTTTAGTGGAATAATTTTCAGCAGGTTTCTCTCTATATGCCCCACAAATGTTGGAGACAAGAGTTTTATAATGCAGAGAGAGTCAGGACTTCGTCCAGTATAATAGGTGATCTGAAAATAACGAACTTATAGAGAACCCACAAGCATTATTTTTATAGTTTTATTTGCAGTTTTCTTAGGGCAGAGAGTGCTAAAACAGGCATTGTGGGTTTGGGATGAACGAGAATAACAGAATGGTTTGCGGTGGAACAGACTTCTGGAGATCATCGTGTCCAACCACACATGCAAGGCAGTCTCAGAGCAAGTTGCACAGGATTGCATTCAGGTGAGTTTTGAATACCTATCAAGAAGGACATTCCATAACCTCTTTGGGCAGCCTGTTCCCCTATTCTGTCACCCTCATAGTAACAAAGTTCTTCCTCATGTTCAGATGGATCTTTCTGTGTTTCAGTTTGTGCCCATTGTCCCTTGTCCTGTTGCTGGGCACCATACAAGTGAGATACAACATACATAGTGTTTCAGAAATGTCTTTGTGACTTTGATTAAAAAAGATACTCTAGTCCTTGGAAATCAAATTTCAAGGTACATGGTTAATTTCATCTTAGTTATTGATCTGTCAGGTATACAGACTCTTACCTTAAATAAAGGCCATTATTGATACACACAGCCAAAGGGGAAGTTTACTACCAAGAAGATAAACTAAATTGCACTAACTATGGTTGACTGAGTTCTAATTGAATATCCATTTAGGGATTCAGGTTAAACGGATACCTCCTTTTGCATGAGCACGGATAATCAGAGTATAAGCAAAAACAAAAAAATAATTTGGGGAAATAGGGCATAAATATCTGTCATAAGGCATTTTTAAATAGTTCCTAACCAAAGTTTGACCTGCGAACATTTTTAGTTGGTTTTCCCATGGAAAAATTGCACCATTTGCCAAAAGCACTGAGATCTCACACACATTATGTTCCAACAGCTGCATGCAAACAGGAAGCCTGGCAAAGAAGACAGACTGCACAGCTGCTTATACTCAGAAGACGGCTGAGCTTGCATAACTGTTTCCTTCAGACACCAAGTACCCAATCAGGAAACAGCAGAATTGCCCCAAAACATGTTTAATACAGCATTACACCTTATCAGGCATCAGGACAACTAATCATGCTTTATTTCTAAAGGATAGTGGACCTAGAAGTCCCATCAATAGAGTTTCTTACTTATAGATACTCAAGTTTTTAAGTTCTTGCTATAAAATCATAAAATCCTGAAAACACACAGTTCTGTCATTAAAATCTTAGGGCGTGTGAGTAAATACCTTTAACCCTGAAGAAAAAGAAAGAGAAACAAGAATATTTTTCCTTCCTGAAGATGTTTTATCTTCCTCAGTGCTGAATACAAAAGTAAAAAGGATAAAGATACTTAAAGGTTGACAGGGACTTTCCAAGAAGAAAATCATCACAGCCCTTTTTTTTCTACTACACTTTTTGAAGTGTTGCTATGAAGAATTACCTGAGAAAAGTTAAGAGATCCTTCCTCAGGTATCAAAAGTAATACAATAATATAGCTATGCTTGTGTGGAGATCTGCACAGTAATTCACCATGTTTCTGGCATGGACGTAGGCAGCTGGTGACTGGAAGGTGTATCTGCTTTAGTAGGTCATTGACCCCACTAACCACTAGACAGTATTTCCCAACTGTTTGGAAAGAAAGAAGATACCCACTGATGCCCAATGGCTGTGGCAATTCTGTGAGATATAGAAATTGCCTCATTTCATTAGTACATTGTGTTGACGCATCTTTTCAAAGACGTTCATAGTTCTCAGAGAACTGGTGCACAGAAACCTAAAGATAAGGGCCTTACCATATTATAAAAGAATTCCTTTCAAACCTCAGATGAAAAAACATGTTTCACTTGGTAGCATTCCACCTGTAAAGGTCTCTTCCAAGCCAAACTATTGTGTGATTCTATGATGATGACACAGCATTTACCATATTCTTTTCTTGTTGTATTTTTTTTTCGTTTTTATATCTGAATTCAAAAAAACAGTCTTTATTACCAGCATCAAAACAGATAATAAATTCTGGAGACCTATCATATGTTAATTAACATATCACCTATTTAAGTTTACTAGGTCACCTTTGATCCTAGTGAGCAAAACAGAATTATTTTTTAAACTAAAAAAGAGATTCATAATATGTAGAGTTTTATATAATCTAAGACAGTGTACCAATTCTAACCTCTTTTGTAGTGAGTATTCCATGTCAAATGGAAAGAAAAACTGCAATTTTGCTATGAAAATTAAAAAAAAAACAATAGAAACAAGAGAAGTTTAACACTGAAAAAGGTTTTTATTCTGCTTACAGAGAGAGGGGAAAAATATCTATGGAATTAAATACAATGAAAGCAAAACAGTGGAGAAAAAATGCATAGGTAATCTTAATGAATCCCGGAGTAGAGCAATGTACCTTGAGAGATCAGATCATCCAGCTCATACACTGACCCAAGCCACAGTCAGTGAGAAAAAGAAAAATCACTTCAAAATTTCTGAAAACTGTCTTGATGAACTTGCATGAACGAATACGTTTTCTAAAAGACAAAACTATCAAGGTTAATAATTCTGAGAGAACAAACAGGAAAGCTGAAGAAGAAAAGTGTGACAAAGATTTTTGTAAATGGTATTTTTCTCAGTGTCTGGAACTAATATCTTATTTTTGTCAGTGTCTGACTGGATATCTAGTATCACTGAAATAGCATGTCAGAGCACTGATAGGAAAGCTATTTCTTTTTTCTTTTCCCTGTGCACTGTGCAGGTAGGAATATTTGATTTCATACATCATTTGCAAATTGCTGTGGGGATTCCAGAAAGCCAATTTGACTTTACAAAATTGATGAATGAGAAAAAAAAGTACTGCTGTTTTTTCGTCTGTTGCTCTTGGAAGCTGCACGCCTGGGACTTTGGCAAACTGGGCATTACTAATGATTCATTGTCACAGCACTACAGTGAAAATGCTGAAGCTTCTTCTAACCCTCAAGGAACTTGTTCATCAGAATGCATAAATTATTTACATTTTACTGTTTTTTTACTGGTTACCCTTAATAACAGCAAAAAAAGAAACACTACAAAATTAACTTTTTCAATCTAATAAAGCTTTTAAATGAAAATGTTCAAGCAGCAAAACCTAAGGAAGAACACAATATAGGGGATAAGGGAAACAAACAGGACTGCAGGGGGAGGGCATCATGTGCAACTACTGCTGCATCAGACATAGAGAGCTGGTTTGCACAGCAGTGTACGCGGTGCTGATGTGAAAGTGGACACACTTTGATTTTTAATTATTTTAACAGAGCTACATCAGATCTAAATTGAGACGGAACTTATAAGATCATCTAAGCTGTTACATGCACAAGACCTGGAACCTAAGCCATTTATATTTTGTTTGAACTGTAGTGATCACCATTTAGCACACTAAATAAAAGAGACTTTCATAAAATAGTCAGTGAACTACAAAGCAATCATTCACAATTCAAAAGAACAAAAATGATAGGCATCCTAAATCAAACAATATTACATAAAGGTTTGAAAAATGTTACATAAAAATTTCTATGTGCAAAAAATACTGAGAGAATTTCTTAAACCAGAGAGAGAAATATTATTTTGTATAGAGGAATGTGTGTTTTTATCACTCCATTATATAATTACTAATCTATGTTCTACAGACAATAATCTGCAGAAATTAATGAAAATAATTAAATACAAGCTAAATATCTGATAGATGTCAGTTCCTTCAACCGTAAGTTGAATGGATAAACTTTAAAGTTATTAAAGCCATAGAGATGGATACCAGTGGTGATCATCATGAAGTTGGTATTGCTTCTTCCAGCTCAGAGGGTGAAATGAGGTAGATATATCTCATGAGGAAGATGCTCCTGAGACTGCTATTTCTCCCTCATACCAAGATGAAAAAGGAGTTTCCCTTTTACACACCCATTGGGAAGTCCCTTGCAGGGACATGAACAATCACTGTTATCAAGTGGATTAACCATAATAAAGAAAGGATTCCTTTCAGTAAGATATAGAGACAACTCCACAGACTCCATGGAACCGAGTCAGATAACCTGAGGGTTAATATCATAACACTGTATCACCTCAGACACACCATACCTCAGTCCCAGCAGGCAGCTTTCAAGACTTACTTCAGTGATAAAAGGGAACAAGGCAACAAGGAGCTCATGTATGAACAACTGGGGCTGAGCCTTCACTGAAAACCTTGTGAGATTAACCAGTCTCACTGCCAGCAGAGGGACAGCACAGATGCTTCCTGCTCCCACTGACCACACTTCCTTCCCTATCCCCATTAAATCTGCAGTTTGACTGAGAAAATATCCCTGAGTAAGAAAACATTCTTCATCACTGACTGGTTAAAATGTATGCCTGCTTCTTCAACACATACATCTCTAATTGAAAAGATGGGTCCTACTAAATTGTCTGTGTCCTGTACCTGTAAACCAACAAGCATAACTCAATCTATCTTCTGACAGAAAAATGGGAGTGTAGCATTGCCTAACCTTGTGCATTATAGTCCAAAAAACAATCCTGACATAGAATTAGCTACATTTGAATGCCACTAATAAAACATATCAAAATACCCATGAAAAATTAAAAATTCTCTGAAAGATGAAGAAAAACATTCAAATATCTTCTATGGAAGGTAATACAACCCTGAGGATATATCAAATATAATGTCAAAAGAAAATATCTCAATTACTCTTCAAAAGTCATGTCACTTCTATTTTAAATTTAGACACTATCTTGATATAAAGTAAAATAAATTCTTACAGCGTTACTACATGCAAAGATATCCATCATTATATATATTCATTAGCAATAATATTTACCATGACTTTGTGATCCTTGAAATCAACAAAAAATGAGTGAAGGAATACCATACATTCTTGCCACATAAACAATTAACAAACACATCAAAAAAATGAAATAGGCAAACATTCCACAGGCATTAGATATCAAAAAAAGCCTCATAGTTCAATCTTGATTTATCCAAGATAACAATCTCCAGAGTGCTAGAAAGTGAGACTGCTGGGACAATACATGTCCTCACTCATATATTTTACAAGCTTTCTGTTAAGTCACAGGGTAACAGAAAGCCAAACAGAACCCTGCAAGACACAAAAGGACAGTGTCCTCACTGATTTTGCTTCCCCCACTTTCAATCCTTTATCCAAAAACTACCAAAAAGCTCTCGAATAAGCAAGAATAAGTATGTGCTGGGAATGTGTATTGGGTTTGAGCAGCCAGTTTTTTGTAGCCATCAGGGGTGGCTTCTCTGAGAAGCTGAAAGAAGCTTCCTACATTTCCAACAGGGCCAATGCCTGCCAGCTCCAAGATGGACCTGCTGCTGGCAAAGACCATGCCCATCAGTGACAGTGGTAGCAACTCTGGGATAAAGTATTTCAGAAAGGGGGAAAAAACTACACAACAGCATTTGCAGCTGGAGAGGGGAGACTGCAACCCTGTGGGAAACCAAGGCTGGAGCAGGTTCCTGGAAAGACCTGTGGACATGACGGGAGAGGTATCCCTGATGGAAGAGTTTTTGTGGTAGCACTTGTAACCGTGCGGGGGAAGGTGAGGAGTATGAGGAGGAAGAATGGGAGACACAACACGTGTACTGGATACAACACCCATTTCCCATCCACCTGCACCACTATCTGGCAAGGACATAGAGAAAATCTGGAGTATAGGTAAGCTTAGGAAGAAGGGAGGGAGGGGTGGGGGGAAGGTGCTTTAGGGTTTGGGTTTATTTATCATTATCCTACTGTTGTTTGATTTGCAATAAATTAAATTTGTCTGAGTCAAGTCTGTTTTGCCCATGATGGTGATGAGATCTCTCCCTGTCTTTATCTCATTCCACAAGACTTTCGTCAGTCTTTGACCAGTGAGGAAGGGAGAGATAGAGGAGCTTGTTGGACATCTGAAATCCAGCCAAGGTCAACCCACCACAGAGTGAAACCTAAGTTCCAGTTTCAAGGACAGGCTAATATGATCGGAACAAATACTCCATATAAATCCTAAATTTGCATGTCCAGGAACAAATGCTTGATATACGTATGAAGTTGAGCGATATCTGTTACAGGCTAGTACCACACTAATTCCCAAAGCTCAACAACTGAGAAAAAGGAGTATTCAGCTTCACAAGTCACCTCAAGCAGGCATCAAGCACAGTTTCCCGTTCAAAGGACGACAGCACCAAGAACTAAATTAAAATGAAAGCACAATCCACCCATGCATATCCATTCACACATTCAATACTTTCTGCCAGACTTAGCAGCAGCAGCAGCAGCTCCCACCACAGACTAGCAGAGCAAATAACAAAACACCTTAATACTCAGTAGACTCTACTGGCACCTGAAATGTCAACACAGAAGTTTCTGGGAAGAACAAATCTAAGAAAGCAATAAAAATGCTCCAGGACCCCACCACAATATTAGCACAGAAACAGACTACTTTAGCACAACCAAATGTGCAAAATTAAATCAAACCATATGCCGACTGACTTATCTCAAAATAGGTGAGGACATAAACAGGCAGAAAATACCTGATAAATACCTTGTGTTCCTTTCTTAACATACATAAAAGCTTTCATAGCTTAATACTGCATTATAGCTTTAATCACACCTATACTCAAAGACTAAACAGGAGAGACAAGTGATAGTCGAGTTTCCACTCTTTGGGGAAATTGGATGGACTCAGAATTTTCGTCTTTAGTACTTTCACTATCAATCAAGCTGGACACAAAAAATTTCACTTCCCAAGAAATTCTGTTCTGTCACTTTGGATCTTATACTGAACTGTAAAAGCAGATGTCACACGAAATTTACCGCTGATCTGTTACAGAAACAGTGTTTTATATTAATACATCTATTCCTGCTAATTAAATATTTTTCTTTGATTTATTCCACAGTACTTAAACCAATTAGAAATATTTATTAAAAAAAACCCTGCAAAAATAATTTCACACTGTAATACTACAATGCCTGTAGTATTTAACTATTTATATTTCTACCTTCTCAGTTCTGTTCTCTGCTGCACAAAAAACACCAACAAACCAAACAACAAACCAAACAACCAAACAACAAAACAAAAATCTCCAAGCCAAAATAAACAAACAAAAAGCTCCTACTTAAAGCCCAACAGCTTTTAATGCTTTTTAAATCTGCATATTGCTGGACAACTTACCAATCTTACTAATGAGAGGTAAGAAAGGGAAGTGTATTAAAAATCTTTATTAAAAAAAAGCTCTTGAATTTAGACTTTCAGGGAAAATGTTATTACTGTGTTACAACTCAATTTTTGCACTGATACTATTCATGAAAAAAGTACAAAAATACTCTTTTCTGAACACAAAGTTATTATAGATATGTAGGACTCTAAATATGGCTTTAATTAAATAATTTGTGGCAATTTTAAACCATAGCCTTTACATTAGAGAGCATGACTCATCAGTCAGAACAGAAATCACTACTTCTGCCACACTGTCATGTTAACAGAAATGAAAAACAGTCTCAAAATTCAGCATTTCACTTTACCTCAAACATATTTTTTTAATAATTTTTGATTAGAAGAAATTCTTATTGAACTCTAAGGATAAAATACAGAAGCATTAATGATGGAGAAAGCAAAAAATAAATTTGTAGACCTCTACCAGCAGAATTTACTAACCAAAACATTTTGTTTGAAGGAATTTTATTTAAATCTAAAAATTATTAAAATTATTACATTGTTCTGAATTACTAGTGCTTCATAATGACTTTCTAAACCATTGTATAATTTAAAAGAGCCTCTTGTTTTAAAATTAAAAATGGTGTCATGTCTTAGAGTACATGTTAATTAGCAACCATATTTTTCACATCAAAGGTAGCAAAAACTGCATTTTTGAACGAACAGAGGAAAAGAAGGATTTCGATTACATAAACTAGCAGAACTTCTCTCCCTGGTAAATCTATACTTCCCTGACTGTTCCTTTTATTTGGTTCTATTTGGGCTTTATTTCCTGCTTCCTTCTATATGCTGAACTTCAAAAGTTTGCAAGCAATGTTTATTTTATTCACTTTTCATCAGAGTTCTTGTTACTCAGATTTTTTTGCAATCTTATTGTGTTTGAGAAGGATTATCAAGAAAGACTTCAATACACACAAAACGGAAAATGCATACCTCAGGACATTTTTTTTTTCCAAGAGAAGCCCAAATTGAAATACGTCACTACATTTACTAGGCAATTGAAATAAGTAATAACAATGGTTTCTGTGCTGTATTTAAATTTAGATTAGAACTGTTAAAAGAAGAAAAATGAAGCCAGAAAATTGCATAGGCTTTTCTGTATGTGTTCTTTGAAGGAGAAACGTGCAGGGGGGAAAAAAAGTGTTTGGTTACCTTAGAGTGTTCTAATAATTTGCAGAAGTTTATACTAAATAATTTGCAAAAGCAAACAATTTGAAAAGTTTTGTTTTCAATGCCCACTTCAAATTCTATTTAGAAAATTAAATGTATATTTCAAATCAGAGTTCAGTACTCAAAGCACTCTGAATAGCCAATGATATATGCTTAGCTTGTTTTAAAATCACTCAATTTAGTTTGAATGCCAGAAACCAAAAACCATATCAGGAAAAAATTCGTAATTGTTTCGGTGTTGCCCCACATCGTTGTATATTTTTAGGAGCCCAAATCTCCTGTGGCTACCAGTTCCTTTACCAGACTAACCAATACAAGAAGAGCTGTTTTGTTTACTGTGAATGTGACTCCTATTAGTTTAAAATTGTTATAGTTCTTGTATCAGAAGAGAGAGGACATAATCATTCCTTTCTACTCTTCCCATGTAACACACGTGGAAACTCCATAAATCTCTTTAGATTTATTATTTAGAAAGGTCATATCCTTTCTGAGACACAATTTTTCAAGACTGAAGAGTCTTGAAAAGAGCAGCCTAGTCTAGTCTAGCTGACTTATTGCTCATATGTAAACTTTTTCCATATCTTTGATTACTGCTAATGTACTTCCCTAAATTTTCTCACCTTGTATCATTCTTTTCTCTCAAGTTAAAGGAACATTGTACAAAGCATACATCCTCCAGAAAAGCATGCAATTATACAATGGCTTGGTGATTTTATTTGCTGTGATCTCTATTGCCTTCCTAATAACCCCTAACAATTCTTTTGTGACTGCCAGTGATGAGCAAGTTTACATTTTTGAGGCTCACTCCTTTGTAATTGAAATCTACCATCTGGCTACAACGATCACAAATCTATTTTAAATGGCATTTTAAGGTTTGTCCACTCCCTTTACCATCAGTATCACTTTAAATTTCTCTGCATTGAATTCCATGTTATTAGCTGGTCACTGAATCTTTTAAGACTTTCTACAATTCATCACAGTTGGCCCTTGTCTCCAAGGTTTCATTTTAGACAGATTCACAAAAGCCTTCAGCAGCACACCACAAGTCGCAATGTAGTTCACATAACCTATGGGATGTGGTGTTATTCACACAGTCCTTCAGCATCGAAAACACCACAGGTGTCTAGTCTCACATAGTTTGGAAAGCACCCATTAGCTTATAAAAAGTCTTCATGGGGTAAGCAAAGTGGAGAGAGTATTTAAATGTTTTGATCTATTTGCATTCAGGAAGGACCTCCAGAACTCAAGAAATAACATAATTTTCAGTTCCCTGCACGGTGTACAACTTGGATCAGACCTTATTTAACCATATCTAACCATCTAACCCTGTTATTCATAACAGATTTTATTTTCACATCTGTAATATATTCTGTAGCTGATGGTAATAAATTGCACATTAGATGACTAGCAACATGATGAGTCATTGTATTTGTACTTGGGATTGTCATGGAATATTATATTGGAATAGCTATTCACTATCATTGTAGGGATTTTTTGCCTATCTTGTCTGCATGCAGTTTCCCTTTTTGAAATTGAGCAGAGATCCAGTGATTTCTGATTTAATCTGCAGGGACATTGAATACAAACACCTCATGCTTTTTGTTATGGAAAGGCCCTATAACTGGAAATTTCAGGCCTGTTGCACCTTTTCTTAAGGATACAGAATTTCTATTATTTCACTCACAATAGATAACTCTACACTGAACAATGGTCTCTTTCAGCGTGGCTGACTTTACAGTGTTCACAAATTTATATACAAGCTACTCAGTCTTCAACATCAAAAGCCCTAGTTCTTAAATCAAATTAAGTACACTTCTATTGTGTAGGCCTTCTATATAATAGAGGCATTTCCAGTCTCTGAAGAATATGAATTCCTGCTTAAACCCCTTCAAAAGCCAGGCACTAAAATATATGCCTTCTGAGGAATTTCCAAAACAACACTGAGTGCTACGAGAACTTAAGAGACTGATACTACAGGTGTCCTAGTCTTCAAATGCCTTCCTTAAAAGGTCATATTATGCCTCTATAATAAAACAACTTGTCGAATGAATTGTAGACAAGGGGGAAAGCCATGGGTGCCAACTAACTTGACAGTAACAAGGCTTTCAATATTTCCACATTAAGTTCCACATCCATTCTGGATGGTTGAACTGCTAGAAGCACAAATAAAAGGTGAATGATTGGAATCAGAGGATCATGGTAATGGATTTTACACTAACTGGAAGCTTGTAACAAGTGAAATTCCACTTGGTACTGTACAGGGGTCTGTACTGACTCCAAAGCATTTGACCAAAACTAAGAATAATTCATTCCAACTGATCAGGTCTGGGAAACCTGCTCTCTTAATGAATGTCCAAAAGGAGAAAAGAGAATACAAAATGAAGAAACTTGCTTGGCAATTTAAGTAAGGTTTTCATACCTCCCTTTCTTAGTTCTTTTTCTCTTACTTTTAATTATTTGAATTGCATTTGCTTTTCAGTGATTGTAGATTTTGCTTCTGATGCTACCTATTATTTCTTGTTTGTTATTTGAGTCTCCCCTCACTCTATTGCTTTCTATAAAAAAAAGGTATAATTTGAATCCTTCTTTAAAATTGAGATAAAATTTCGATAAATTATTTAGAAAAATAACCCCTTAGCGAAATGGTCAATATATGACATCTTGTACTAATATCATGCAGTTCAATTGCTTTGAAAAAAACTACTTTGTTTTTTATTACTGGAATATTTGATCTGATTATAACTTTTTTTATGGCAAGACTGTGTTCAGATTTATTGATCATATAATTATCTTGTTGCTGATAAATAGTTATATGGATAAAACTTAAATTGTGACAATCTTCTACTATACAAATACTCAATTATCTCAGTAGCACTGGACAGAATGAGAGAAGTTCTTTCTGTACAAAAATACAAATCTAGTTTTATAATTTGATGATTTGAAAATACATGTTCTGTCTTCTGTAAATTTCTGCTAGATACAATCACATTTTAAAATGTAAATAGACATTATAAAAAAGAGAAATTGTTATATTTTCAAGGATTTTAAAACATGGTAGAATGCTTCACTGAAACCTTCAATTTTCTGGTATTTTTCCACGGCACACTCTGAAAATCCCTCTTGATTTTTACACTGTTTTAGTGACCAAAGACATGGCTGTACTTACTTGCCAGTTTGATGCTGTCCATTTGACAGGTTATCTGTCTTCTTTTCTGATAAAAATGTTTGCAACAATATACCTCCAAGGTTTTCACTGAAGTCTTTTAGGTAAGTAAAAACTCCAAGACTAGTAAAGCAGAACTTTGGGAATTATTTTACACACTGTAGCATTTATTTGCTGAACCTCCCCCCTTTTCCCCAGCTGGTAAGTACATCTATTTTCCAGTTTGCTGTATTACGAATAAATCATGTTCAGTTTTAGCTGCCACAAAGTTGGTGGTAATATGTAGCTACTCTACAAGGTCCTGTGTAATTTCAAGCTGTGTTAAAGTACACAATTCAGCAACACTTGCAGTTTCACAGTGAACCTGCACAGATATCAGAGATTATTTATGCTATCTTGTGTGATATAAGAGAAAAGAAGTATTTTCAATAGTATTAGAAACACAACTTGTTATGCTTCTAATTTTTAGATGATCTGGATTGCATATTATTTTGAAAAAAGTTACAGACAATGTAGAAGATTAAAAGACAAGATTAAAATAATTTTACTGGTGGACTCTAAATATGGTAATGTTACAGAATAAGGTGCCATTAGTCACAAGAATACAAATAGAAACTAGTTTTTGCTCACTGAAATGCCGTGTCACAACAGAGAAGCAAAATCAAACATTTCTCATATTACATGTTCAAATCACATAATCTCCAATGTAAATGGGCTGATTATCACCAACAGCTCTCTTACCACTGCATCTTGAGTCTCCTGGGCTGGCCTTATAAAATACTGATTTGTTAATAGGCAGCTGCAGACAGTTTTGGTGCAAACATTCCCAGAAGCATTCTTAGTGCAGATAGCCTAAAGACCCTTCTAACTTCCTAGCACGAGTTTTCCTTCAACTACAGCACCCTTGGGAGGCTGAGCAACTGGAGCAAACTTGGATCAGAACTGGCAGCAAATTGCAAACTCTTGGGAATCACCCTTCCCACATGCTCTAAGTTTTTGAAAGGCCCACCTCCTAACTTACAGCCACTTTTTGGTTTTGAGCCAGACTTTCATGTGACATTTTCCGTAAGAAAGAACAGGGTTTCTGGAACTGTGGACCCATCCAAATTATTTTTTTGCTTAATTCTCACTAACAGACGTACACTTGCTGAGAAAACCTCCTTTTTCAGTAAGGTTTGGAAAATACAACACTAGTTAAATGTGAAGTTTCATACCTATGTGAAAAGTTAACTAAATGGTTTTTGATGAATTCTATTTCAATGAAAAACTGAAAACACCCCAGTTAGGATATTTTGCAAACAGATTTTTTCAAAAAAAACTCTATCCTGAAATTTTTTATGTTTAACATCATTTAAGTTTTTAAGGGCAACAAATGAAATGGATATTTGAAACAAGTTCAATGTTTTATTTCAAGTAAACAATTAACACTTTTTCCCCCAAATTTTGTCATGCACCATGAAAAACTTTTAGTTTTCATCTAGCAAACCCAATATTTCTTTCTCTTCCACTATATCCTAATCCACTCTTTGATTGAAAAAAAATTATTGCTGCATATCTTTTCCTACACACGAAGGGTCACAGGCTAGCACTCCGTATTTCAAGAAATATATACAAGTAAAAATTTCTCCCTATTCTGTCATATCCTCAACAGCCATGCTGTTAGCCAGCATTTCACAGCTGAAACAGTCTGTCTCCTTTCTCTACAAATGCACATTCTACTTACAATACATAACTTAAAAGTAATGCTGCTGGCTGCAATGTTCATGAATAAAACAGTCCAAAACACATATGCTGTTAACATCAGCGAGTGATTATCTATTGTGTAGGAACACAAAAAAGTAATCAAACAAATAATTATAGAGGCCCTTACAGAGTTCCTTAAAAATAAAGTCTGCATAAGTTTTGATGTTTCTTAATCATATCCATTTCATTATGTTGTGAGCAATTAGACACATATTATGATGTAAAAAACAGGTTCTATATAAAGGATTTCTGTTGCTGAAGACAACATGGGAACTTTTTAAGGTCTTGCTAGGAGTATTGCACTTATTTTTAAATATTATTTTTAAAACAAATTATAACACACTGTTATACTTGCATACCCAGGTTAGGGAGTTTTTTCCACATTCCCCTAGATTTCCTGAAAAATTTTCTTCAGTGTTGTCCTTATAAATAAAAAAGTCAGCTAAATAAAAGTTGTTGTGAAAGAGTATGCTAAATGATTTTTTTTTTTCTTTGCACTGTCCTAGCAAATTAGAAATTCAAATCCAATTCAAACTACAGCTGGAAGTTCTTTGTTCGGCTCAGTAATCACCACTCTCTGCTTAAATATAAAATATTATCTTTTTTAAATTCTGTAGACTTTTACTTAATATCAGTGGAAAAATTGCACAAAGTTTTCATGAATAGATGCAATTTAGAGTGTTCATACTTTGAGTGCAACTAGGCTTTGTTGTTCAAATAGCACAGAAAATGCAATATCCCTACACTGTATTTAACAAGCTCAATAAGTATATTTTTAGTTGCATATAATGTCATTCCATTTCTTTAACTATTAGTGGAATAAAGGAGAATCTAATATATGTCCAGATTAGTGATTAAATTTCTTCTGAAATAACCTTGATAAAAAACTTGCAGTATTTGTATTTTTCTGCAATGTCTTCTAACTCCCAAAGTAATCTTCTTCAGGAGAAATTATGGAACTCGAGATTATTCTTGCTGGTTTTAGTCTTCATTTATTAAAGTAGCACATACTGCTGCTCAACAGCCCAACTTGTATGAATGTGTTCATATCTCTGCACCTGAGTAAGGATTTCTAATTCATAATATGGTTTTGCACATTGTTACCAAGTCAGAGACAGATTTAGCTCTATGGAAGTGATTACCACTTTCAAACTGTTGCACATAAGCTAAGGTTATCTTCGAAATAACGCCAGGTCCACCTCCTTATTTTAAAGATAAGGAAGAAACAAGGAATTACAGAGGTTTTCTGCAGATCTCACAGAAAGCTATGTCAGAGCACACAACATATTTAGTTCTCTTGTATCTCCATCTTGTGTCCCAGCCTTACAACCAGGCTTCCTGTTGCTGCTGCAGATAAAACTGTAAGGTTTTGAGAAGAAAATTTCTCTAAGGTCTGGAATATAGCCCTGCACAGCTAACCGCTAGAAACAAATACTCATATACAAAATAAGCAAAGCTTGAGGGAGAACAGAGGGAGAATGGAAAAAAGGCAAGCCTAAGAATTTAATTTCGTAAGGAACATTTTCAGAAACAAATATTCAGTCTGTAAAATAATGCCAAACAAGGTCGAAAAACCTTAGTTTAATCAAGCGCTTTTCCACAAATGAAATTCAAACCAGAACGAATCACTTCATCCTCAGAAGACACATAAAGCAGATGATCCTCAGGCAGAAGCATCTCTTACAAAGCACATAGAGAAATTCCTCTTAACTCACAGCTCCTTACAGAGAAGGCCTTTCTTGAGCCTTGTACAGATGAGACAGGTCAGATGCAGGAGGAAAGCACACAGGTCCACTTAGGAAACATCCTATATCCTGCCCTGAATTCAGGCTGAAATCTTGGGTAAGGTCATGCCTACAATCTTCAGCTTCCCCTTCAAGTGATGCTGAGTTTTCGCTATGCTTCTCCTAAGGGCAATGCTGGATACTAAGCTTCTTCCAAACAAATATCAAAAACTAAATACTTATACGTGAGGAAATAAAAATAAGTATATAGAGCAAATATGATGATATACACTCATGCCTGCACCAATAACACATATTAAGCTTACAGTCTGGTAACACTGTTTTTTATAACACACTATTAAGATTAATGAGATATACTAACATTAAATATTTGAAACCAACAAAATACCATGATTAAAATCAAGATACATTTCTGAACTCTTTTCCTAGTTGCTTGTCTTTCATCTTTTTACTGAAAAACATGCAGGTCCCAGCTGTGTTTATATTTTCAAGGTTTAAAAATAAATTTTTTAAAATCAAGCTTTCTTCAGACCGCTGCTTAATCCCCAGCACTGCTCAACATGAACAAATAAATAAATGAGTTAAGAGGCACTCAATCACTATTTGAACATGGTGACTATGCAAAACTGAGATAACAAGTATCAACTTTTTTCTATTAGGTTAAAAATTAAAATCTGAGAGGACCCTTATTTCACTAAGGATTAAACTGTACTGAATGTATAGACAAGGGTACCAGCAATGAAGTGATAGAGGTTCTAAACTCAGTTCTTCCAGGATATATCACTGACAGTAACAAACATAACTTTGATGACAATTACATAAGATATCCTAACAGGATAAATGCTAATGACTAGCTAATGACCAAATATCTGAAAATACACTTTATTACAGTTATTAAGTTTATCATTTTTTTAAAAAAAATCAAACATAGATGATCAACATGACCTTCAGATTAAGAGAATAAAACCATTCACTGAGAATATTCAAGAGGCTTCAAATTCTAATTGAAATTTTGCATTTTTTCTGTTTACTTTTTTCCCCCTAAAGACTCTGAAATAAAACTGGTTATAATTAAATTGCAACCCCAATTCGTGTAATTTTTCTTCAGTGTATCACACAGTAATATAGTAAATTGCAAGCATCTAATATGCCACAGCATAACTTAGAAAAAGCGAATTTAGAGGTGGGGGAAGCAGTAAAGTCAGTTTCCTGGTCTGACAGAGCTCAGAAAAGGATGATGTTATGTAAAACATTTTGACGGTAATCACCAGTAAGTCTGAATCTTACAAAAGATGTCTTGCAGTAATAATAAATACAGGAATACTGTATATAGAGAAAAGTATGACAGAAAAAAAGTAGCCATAAATGCAAAGGCTATGCTTATCAGGAAGGATATGCAAGTGCTGCTAAGGAAGAGGGTCTCGAAGTGTGAATCCTAGTTAGTCTTAAAAAAGACACTTTTGATGAAGAAAACAAAATAGTGTTCTGTAATATTGCATTGGAAAAACAAGGTTGAAATACTGCCCACCGAACCAACAGAAAAGCCAGATTTCTTTAATCTAAAAGTGAAGAACTTGATCCTGAGGAACTTAAATCAAGAGAAATTCCTAGTAGAAATGCCTTTCATTCACTTTGCTAGATCAGTGTGGTAAACAGGTTTTTGCTATTAAAAAGGGTTCTTTTCTAAGCAGGAAGAGCTACTGTCTAACTCTAGGAAATATCAACATCCTGGCATTTCGATGATGATCACTGAAATTCTAGTGAAGTATTTTGCTGGTGTCACAAATAAATGTACTTTAAAAAATATTTGTCTGTTATGGACTTAGACATTGATGTCTTGTCAGTGTTTAAGAAACTGAACAATCAGATCATTTCCATACTTCAAAATACTTACTAGACTGATTTTCCACAGCAATACATCTTGCCATTGGATAGTTCCTACTCATTATCAATATGTATTCAAAGCAACTATTCATTCTAAGTGGATTTTAGAGTCAGAAAACATAATGCTCCTTTATGAATTTTGATGTGAAGAGTGTGATTTCAGTGATATCCTCATCTATTGGTATCAGGATGTTTGTCCATGTATCACTTACTGGAGTCCTCAATAGCTGATTTGTGCTGCTCAAGAGGTAGATTTGGGTGACAGATGATGTGGCCCACACGCCAGTTCTAAAGAGTGGCTCTTCAGTTGTGTCCTAGGTTACAATGTAAGATGTAACCAAAAGTATGTGTTCTATTATCATCTCCACAAGCTGTTAAAGCAGGTGGGGCTGTGCTCCTTATCTCCTACCATGACTCACCTCTGATAACTCCCTCCAGAGGCTATCTCTGTTTAATGGGCAATCAAGGACCCACTGCATGACTCACAGAATTACATCAGCCCATTGTGAGATGCTCCACCCAGGAGGGAGGAGCCAAGCATTCCCACCTGGATATAATTTGGGGTTTGGAACAGCACAAGGAGCCCTGTCCTACTGGATTCCCAGAGGACAAGGGCTACCACTGGACATTCAGGTGAAGACCAGATTGTTTCTACTGGATCACAGCTTTGACAGGACCACTTCATCTGGACTGCTACCACCACCCTGACTGACAGAGTGTCAGGTTGTATCCTGACTCTGTCAGTGTTCTTGTACTATTGCATTTATTTTCATTTTCCTATTAAATTATAATTCTGACCTGCGATCTCTCACTGGTTTGTTTTCATACTAGTACAAGTTGAAAAATAGGGAGACACCTCATACACTGCTGCAGTAAAGACAACAGTTGTACTAATTCTCATGAGTACTTCAAATTGCAATGTCTGGAGGAAAGGTGGCAGACATGTCCCTGACCAGCCTGAGTTTCTGAATACTACCAGCATATGATTGCCAAGTTTTCACAGTACAGACACCTCGGGCTACACATTCTAACTGTGCTCCCTGCCCAAGTATGGATGAATGGAAGATTAGCCTGTGACTGGAGGAGATTCCATGAAAGGACATACTTTCTATACACTGTTTAGGTATTTTCTTCCAGTGTATAGATTTATGCATGAATTCACATCTCTAGGGAGCAAACATCTAACTAAATAATGTCTACGTAGAGCCAGATTTGAATGTCAACTTCCTGCACCAGTGGGGGATGAGACAACACACTCTCATGTGAACAAGAAACAAAAAGGTATTTTGTCAGTGTAGGGTGGCTGGTGTATAGAGAGGAGATGAGTCTGATCAAAATCCTTGCTGCTATAGAGTTTGATAGTGCTCTTAGGGGTTCTATCTCTGAGCATGCTAGATGCCAGAGAATCTAGCATTCCTGTGGTTTTGTTCATGCAGTTAACTGTTTGGAGAAAAAAAACAAGACTCATCCTTTACCAGTTGGTTACCAAGACATGGATCTGACTGTTAGGAATCAGAACCTTTATCAATGTATCAATTTGTTCAGGCATTTTTCAAATCATGCAGCAAAACTCTGCTATCAGGTTATATATAGTGTCCCTGGTGGCCAGCCAGTCCCACAAAATGAGGAAAAGGTGGTCTCCACCTCTTTGCAGAATGGGCAGATCCCATTCTTACCAAATTTCTATCTGCAGGGTGACTGCCTTTTCCTTGCTATCTCACAGATTCTTATTTTTTCTTGAATCCTTGAGCTGCTAACTGTCACCATCTCAACAATTTCATTTTTGTCTGTGTTCTCCCTTTTATTGTCATACATGGTTTTAGCTAACATCTTTTCTCATTCCTTAGCAACAGACCTCATAAAAAAATTGAATCAAGATCACACCACTGTGTTGTGCCAAATGAGGTCTGAAGTGACAGGCTGAAGGTTACGGTTTGCTATCACTGCAACTAGGAATGTCATTTAACACCTGCTCATTAAATACATTCAGTTCCATGTGAAAACCAAAGGCCAGAAGCAAGAATGGATAATGATGCTGGTCTATCATGAATCTAAGCCACTTACAGTACAAAGAGCTGGTAGAGACCTGGAAAAAAGCTTCAGATTGAGAAATGGGAATCAGCCTTCAGCCTTTTTTTCTTGAAAAAGGGGATTATTCCCACCAAGTCAGTATCCTGCAACTGAATTTTTCAGAACATGTGGTTCAGGTTGCTCAAATCTGAAAGTGTTCCTTAATAACAGAAAGTAACTAATATGAAGACTTACACTCGAACCACTGTTATGGACTGCTATTTGAAAAAAAGTCCATCCCCACATATCTTATGTAAAGTCAAGATTTAGTTATTATAACTGAAATCCTAACTGATCAGTGAATTACAGAAGTCCAGATCTAATTTTAGACAAAGAAAAACTGAAAGAATGCTACTCTATTAAAAAATATCAATACAAATAACAGTAACAGTTTTAACTACTCACATTTCCAAGTAGGTGTCTCTTTATAATATTATAGTCACTCTTTCGCTCTCCAGCCAAGCCCTAAGATTGATGTCTTCAGTCTGGACTGTTGGGGGTGAGGAGGAAGGTAAAGCAAAACCACAGTATTTCCTTCTTCCTTTTCTGAGAGGTTAAGGTTTGTTCATCATGTTGATGGTTTCCTCCTCCTCACTCTGGATCTGTTTGGAGTAATTTTATGTATTTCCTGACACATTTTTATACCTTGTTTTCTTCACTGTCAGCAAGTCCATGTTGCATCGAAATTTTGCAGTTCCTCCTTTTCGTGTTCCCTACCCTCACAGCAGGGGACTGGGGGAAGCTTGGCCATGTGTAGAGAGAAAGTACTTGGGAAACTGATTTTCCTGGTCTGACCAGAAAATTTTGTCACATTCTCAGTAAGTTGGAGTTGGTAGCCTATATGTGAACTAGAAAAATCATGGTGCCTTTGTGAGATGAGCTGTTTCTAGAAGCTGCTCTTAACAGGAAGCTGTTTGTAAAAGATACAGTTTAGCCCAATGCACATTTTTGATGAAAGAAACAATTCAAAGAAAAAAATCTAATCTAGTGCCTCAATTCAGAGGTATTTGTTGTACAAAATGACCAGAAAGGCAGAGTCTGCCCAAACTGGGAGGATAGATCAAACTGACAAGAAAAAAATATGATAGCAATAATTGCTATAAGTCTCCAGGGCTCAATAAGGAAACTGGTCAGAGATTTGGAACTGACTTACGAAGATAGAAGTTAAAACATTTATCATAGAAAATTTCATTATGTTTGACAGTCAGAAACAAATATGAAATGTGGAAATGTTAAGAGATAGAATGTAACATACTGTCTTCACTGTCCAGGAGACTATGCAAAACAAAGAATTTAGCCTTTCTTGGTTTTAGTGATAGGGACACACAGGTACATTTTTTTTAATATACCAAAGTTTATGAATCTTTGCATTTAATAATAATTACAGCTTTAGTTGTATGAAATGCTGGCCAAAGCATATTGTCTTCAGGCCATTCAAATGAGAAACTGAATTACAGGATGAGATGTATTCTTCACATGTAAAAAAACTTTCCTTGTGAGATGGTGTGTTACATCCAAATCAGAAAAAAATACATAAACATATAATTGTAGTAGAGGACTTGCACAAAATTTATAAAACATGTTTTACTGAATGAAAGGTTTACTTTGATTCATGACATTATTACTAAAGCAAATTTATTTGTGAATTAAATGCCTGTAAATACTATGCTGACTAAAATTTCTTTCAAAAGCTTCAAAATTGATAGAAGATCAATTTATAGAGGGAAAACAAAAGAAAAAAACCCAGCCACATAAAAACTCAGCTTTGGAGGAATTTGGAGAAAGTGATACTTACATGATGTGATCATTTAAAAGGTAATCTAAAACCAAGGCAAAACACAAAAACTGGACGATAATAAATGGGCATGAGGATGTAAGAAATTAAAGAGGAGAGAGAATAAGCAATCACTAGGAAAATTAATAAACAATGAGGAAAAAAAGATGTGCTCTCCTCTATATAAAAAATCCCAGTCACTGGGGAAACAGAGAAGGAAATACAGGCATAACTGAGACGCAGTAGATGTAGGCTTTGGAACCAGCTTTTTTACCAGAAAACTAAAATGCCAAGGTGTTACAAAACAGATTTCAATAAATTATTTTAACATTAAAAAAATAAGAAAGGATGGAAAGGTGAAAGTGGGGCAAATACTAAAATTCATCTAAGAGAGAATAATGCAAGAGCTGGTTCTACAATGGAGAGAAAGAAGAATATTGAAGTCGGATATATATTCAGTGGGAAAATTCTGGGAATGATCCATCCTTACATGCTTATTTAAAATATGTAAGTTTTGAGAACATAGCAGTGACATCGTCATAAGTAGTAGATACTTAGACTGAACTGTTAATGACCTTAGAACAGGGGCATGTGTGTGAATACACTTGCCTATAGCTCTATTAGACACTACACCTGGAATATTGTGTTCAGTTTTGGTACCTACTGTGCAAAAGAGATGTGGGCAGGCTGGAGAGGGTCCAGAGAAGGGTGATAGAGGTGAACAAAGGACTGGGAAGCCTGCCATATGAGGAAAGGCTGCAAGAACCTGATTTGTACAACCTGGGAAAAAGAAGGTTTAGGAGAGCCTTCATTGCCATGTTCCAGTGTTTAAAGGGTGGCTACAGAGGAGATGGAGACTCTCTTTTTACAAGGAGTCATGGGTACAAGTTCCTTCTGGGGTGATTCCTGTTAGACAAAAAGGGAACATTTTTCACTATGAGACAATGAGCCACTGGAATAATCTTCCCAGGGAAGTGGTGGATTCCACAATGTAGAACATTTCTAAGATTCAGCTGGACAGAGTACTGGGCCGTCTTGTCTGGATCATGCTCTTGCCAAGAAAGGATGGACCACGTGATCCTTGAGGTCTCCTTCCAGCCTGGTATTCTACAATTCTAAGATAATGCAGTCCTATTCACACTTAAACAAACAGAAATAAAATCTACTTATATTTCTTGGCAGGTTAATTCATTACACTGGACAATAATGTACACCAGTTAACATTTTAAAATGTCAAGCAGATCTGTTTAATTGCATTAATTGCATTTGCAGAGAGGAATACATAATTTTGACCTTCTGAATGGTCATATTAAGAGTTAAGACAAATCTACATATATCAATTAATGTAGAATATTTGTTGTAAAGTTCAAAATACTTTGAATCAGTTCATGCAAGATTAGATAAGAATATGCAGAGGGCAGAAGGGAGATGGAGAACTGTATATTCAGCTAAATGTTGATTACCACAAATACAGAGGTTTCAATCTGAATTTGAAATCACAAAAAAAAGTATTTATCTGTTGTGTCAAAAATTTACATGCAAGCATAAACCCAAATATAAACTGAAACCAAAACTGTTACAAAGAGCTGTCTCATTACTCTGTGTGATCTGTTAAAATAATCGAAACACTTCGCATTAGGTAACACTGAAATTGAAACGGTAGGAGTTTTAAGGATTGCTTTTTGCAAAATAAACCAATAACATCAGTGTGTTCTTAATTTCCATATTTGCTCATGAAACTATACACATATACACCTTGAAACTGCAACAAATATTATGTATTTTTTTAGTGGGTTTATCCACCAAAGCATATTAACCAAATCAATGAAATCAGGTTTTAAAATATACCCTGTTCCAATATTGCTGTTAGAAAAAAATTTTTCCTTAAAACGTGTAAAATTGTTCATCTGGTTTGTGTTTCCATTTCTGAATATTTTATTTTCACTGCAGCACATTTATTCTTGATAGCAGCTTAGAAGTAGATAATAGTGACTTTGTCTGTGTCTACAACTGCCTATATTGCCCACGAACTCATTAAAACCAGAATGATTCTCTGCTTCCTGGAACCCACATTTCACTCCATTCTGTTTAAAAAACAATAAATTCTTTAAACATCTGGAAAAGTGTGTAAAACAAATGTTTTATCCTCACTTTTTTATACAAAATAATGGCAATCTCAATCTGGCTAGCCCAAAGAAACCACATATTATTTTGTAATAGCATCTTAATTTAGTCTTTTAGAACTACCTTTTGCACTGGAAAATTTCTATGCTTACGTTATATTTAAGAACACCTAGTGAAGAATTCAGATTTCGATTTTGCATACTAGGTAGACAAGTTATACAGTAGTTCAAGTAGCGTTTTGTCCTTTCTTGCCTTCTTCTTGACTCCATCTACAGGATAAAAACTGCTTAGGGAATGAGCAGGTTTGCAATTTTATTTTGTATTTACATCATTCAATATGCACAACCAGATCTTACTATTTTCCGTACTAATGCAGGACCAAGAATACAGTTAATAATTTCCTGTTGGGCTTTTCTATATTATTGCTTATTGTTCTATCTAGACAATAATTTAAGGACTTTAATATTCACAACACATCCATTAAGCAAGAAGAGATTACTGTTCACACTTCACAGATGGGGTCTTGTTTCACTTAGTTTAAAATACTTTGTCTGAATGCCATAAAGATTGATTTCCAAATTAAAAAACTATAGATTTTTTTAGAATTATTGGTCATTCATGGGTCTCATTCTCAGTGAGAATTAGATTAATCCCAGGTATTGTTGTGAAGAAAGGTTTGCAGTATATTCTTGGTTAAGGAGAAGAAGTCTGCTTAAATGATGCAGGATTGTGTCCAAAACAAGGAAATTAAATCTTGTGTCCCTATATCAAATCTGGATTTCAGCAACTTCTTTTAGCATTCAGTGGAATTACAGAATAATTTAAACTGGAGGGGACCACTGGAAGCCATTTAATATAATTCCTGCCTTAGTTGTCCATGGCCTTGTTCAGTCAGGTCCATCTCCATGGGCAGATAGTCCAGTTTTTCCTAACAACCTATTCAATACATTTGATTACCTTCATGGAAGAATTCTCTCTATATATCTAAGAGGAATTTCCCTTGCTGCAACTTGTGTTTGCTGGTTCTTGTTCTGTTACCCTGCACTTCCAAGAAGTGCACTCCGGACTGAAGTAGAACACTTCTAGAAAAATGTATGTTATCATCTGATGAACAGCGAAGAAGGGGATGACAAAAATAAGAAGCTCTGAAGCTGTTTTACAGAAGAAATGAAGAGCAGATAACTGTTTTGTAACTCTTGTGTGAATTCTAGCATTGCCCAACTCATGATAAATTACAGACAAGAGATTTAGATTGTCTGATGTAGCAAAGTTCCAATTCAGCTGATTACATATCAAAGGACTACAAAAAACAAATATACAGTAATTACATGAAACCGAATTTACCCTTCCAATTTGTGAGACCTGGTAAACTAGAAGAATACACAAGCAGGAGCCAGAACCCCAACAGGAATGTGTCAGTAATCTAGGTAGAATAGACAATAAAAAAAGTTGTCGTTCACATTAATTGCGTATTTATGTCATAAAGGTGAAGGGACTTTAGCTATTAATTATTGTATTACACAATGTTTAAACTGCATTATAGATATGATGACTATAGTTACAGTAACACAATATCTAGAAGATTACAAAACAATATAAATAGTAGTCCTTTCGGAGTCAGTAGACATGAAGTACAGTATCACTTCAAAATTCAAAATGTTGTCAGAAATAACCTCTGAGAGTTACTATATGAGAACTTTATCTTGGGAATGGAAAACTTTAATTTAAACAATTCGCTCTACAATAGAAGAAAATTCCAGCAGGAAAATAATTTTTAGATAATTGCTAGGCCAAATGATATGGAATGAGAGATTTAAAATTTTATCATTAAAATTTATGAAAAAAATTTTGTGCAATTACTATTTTCCAAACATGGAAATTCCCTTCCATTGAAAAAAAAAAAAAGGCAAAGCTTTTACAGTAAGCATGCTTCTGCAAAAAGTATGTGGAAAATAAATACTGATTTACCAAGTGAACTACCATATGACACTTAATACAAGAAGCTAACAACACTTATTCATATTGAGCTGGGTGAAACAAAATCTTGGAAGATTTTCTCTGTGAAACTACAGGAAATCTCAGTGAAATTACTTTGACCTCCAATGCTTTTAGTTAATCTACATGAACAGATTAATTTTAGAAACACGTACTTAGTAATGGAAGAGCATAAAATCTAACTTTATGACTTCAATACCAATCTTGAACTAACTGCACGCTTGTGGTAGGTTGACCTTAGCTGGAGGCCAGGTGCCAACAAAGCAGATCAATCACTCTTCCTTCTCAGCTGGACAGGGGAGAGAAAATAAAATGAAAAAGTCTCATAGTTTCAGATAAGGCAGTTTACTAAAGCATGAGCAAAGAAAAAAACCGAAACGTTTTATTTTTCACTTTCCACTAGGAAGTGATCTCCAGCCATTTCCTGGGTGTGGAGGCCGGTGAGCCTGCTAATGAGGGAATTATAATGGCCCCTGGAAGGATGAGCCTTAAAGCACCCCTAGGTTAAGGTGAGAGAAAGGACCTCTCCCAGAAGGCTTTGCATTAATCATGTTAATTATGTTAATGTACCCTAGTTCTGTCCCCCTGATTGGCCCGCTGGCCTTCCTACCCCTTTCTACCCTATATGTCCCTTGTGCCAGAAAGTTCTCGCTTTCCCACTCTCCCATTGGCCCTCATTTCTCTGCTCTTCCCTCCGATTTCCTCCACTGGTTCCTTTATCCTGGCCCCGCCTATGCTCCACCCCATGCCTTTAGATCATTGGCCCTCTGATGTTCTCTCCGCCCCTATCCGGCCCCATACTTAAACCCTGGACCCTCCATTATCTGTGCCTTTGCTCCTGGACACCTTCACCTGTGCGTAGAGTAAACCTGCCTTGTGGAACTCTGTACAGAGGCCCTTCCCTACTCTTTCATTGCTGACCCTCATTGCGAATTGTTGCTACTTGGTGCTCCCCAGTGAAGTGGCCTGCTGAGCAACTCCCCATGGTTGGAGATGCTTTTGGGAAGGTCGCAGCATCCTACCGACTGGCACCCACTGCCACTGCGATACCTGGGAAGGAGGGCTCCAGTACACATAGTGTTTGCTGTGGAAGGCAAACAATATAAATAATAAATGTCCCCCCTTCCTCCTCTTTTCCTTAGCTTTTTTTTTCCATCTGAGTTCATGTCATATGGTATGGAATATGCATTTCATTAATTTGGGTCAGCTGGCCTGGTTCTGTCACCTGCCAGGATCTTGCCCATCTCCAGCCAGCTAATGGGGGATGGAATGTTGGAGAGACAGCTCTGATGGTGTCCCAGCTCTGCTCAGGAGTAACCAAAACACTGGTGTGTTATCAACACCTTTCCAGCTACCAATGCAGAGCACAGCACTGTGAGGGCTGCTGTGGTGAAAATTAACTCTCTTTCAGTCAGAGCCAATGCAGTTTTCTTCGTTGAGCGACAAAAAGGTACTCTCTCACCTGATCTCTATCCATTTCCTGAAGTACAAACAGAAGAATTCTAAAAATGGGAGAAAAGTTCCTGAAATTAAGTTTCTTACAGAATGAAAGGGGTTATCTGGAAAACCTACGAAAGAGCTCAGAAGTGAGAATTTTTCCCTGGATTCCATGTAATTTCTCAGAGTGTAGGTAGGAACTCTTAAATGTTCTGAATCTCACACAGTATGAACAGTCATTCTGGACTGTATGTACTTATACAAATTCTTAACAAACAAGCACGTTTCTGGTGTTGCTTAAACTAGAGGAAAGGCTGTGTTCACTTAATTACAGAAAGTTCTGTGTGAAGAGAGTCATTACATTTGCTAAGTGTTCCTTCTGGTAGAACGAGTAGCCATCTAATGCACTGTACCAGCAATATTTGTAATGAAAGTATGATTTTTGTACACAACGGTAACACTGTTGCTATCAGATACAGAAACTTCTATGAAAAAAGGTGAAGTAATGTTTCCAGAACAGTATCACTGTGGATATTTCTGTAGATGACATGGAAGTGTTTTATTAAATGACATTGCTGCAACTTTTAAACCTTCCAATCAAAGCTATTCCTGAGATTATTCCAGTTTTTAACCCCTGGAGTATTATGAACACTACATTTCTTGAAATTTGTAATCTAATCTGTCTCATGAGGATTCTGATTGTAACTCAAGCAACTGCAGCATATGCAAAATTTGAAAGGGCAAGCATAGTTTTCATGAAATTGGGAGTAGGTACTAATTTTACATTTTCTATATAGTGTTTATTAATGATTCCAACAACTTAGCATATCAAAGACCTTGGTACAATGATATTATTTAACATAGTATCTAATAGACTACTCAATAAGTACTAATCACATGCTACAATTGCTATGCTAAATGGGACCATAAATATTTTTTCAGCTGAGTAGTTATCCAGTAAAGCAGTCAATGATACTGGTCACTGTGTTGGCCTTATTTCATTGCATCTCTTGTTCAATCTATTGTCCATATTACCACAGCCTCTTAAAAACTATGGTTTAGACTAATTTTTTTCTACAGAAAATATTCTTTTATTTTTAATACTATTTACTGTAATTTCAGCATTATAAATTTAATGTGGTCTCCATATGCCATTAACATAATATTTATTCTTGCTACTGAATCACCAAAATATTAAATTAAGTATTAGATAGTCCCAAACTGAGCAGACCTCCCAACAGTTTGTCAAAAAGAGTAGCTGTGAGAAATATTTCCTGTTCCTACTATATATAAAGAATATATTTTCATGAAAAAAATCCAATTTTTAAATTTAAATCAAATACATTTACAATTCATTTGTAGACAATGATTGCAGAAATTGAATGATTATTTTATTCCAATTATAAATATATTTTAACTGTCATTTTGCACAATTTAGAGTATTTCAAAAGATTGGATATTAAGAACAGGGAAGTAAAGTATTAAGCAATTGTATTTACTTCCCTTGTCATAGTAGTTCTCTGTATGCATCTCTAACCTAAATACTTTATTTTTTTCTCTATTTCTGTACTTTAGATTATTAGGGTTTATGCTAAGTAATTTTTTTCCATTTTCCTAAAGTCTTCTGTATTTATATAGTTATGCAAGATTTCTTTTATTCTTGCAAGGTTCTAAAAATAATTTTCCAGGTTTTATCTTATTCAAATTGTTCTGTCATTAAAATCAATGGTGTCAATTGTCAACATCAATTGAAATACAGTTAACAGAAATCCTTTTTTTTTTTTTTTCTTTTTAAATATCACCAGTTTGATTCCACTTTTATCAATCAGGTCACTGTATCATCAGGTCACTGTATCTTACTATCTCCCTTAAGCCTTTTAGATGTCACTCTGCTCTTTTGTTTCCCTTCCAACATTTCTACATGTCACATTGGAGAACTACATTAATGTGCCTGATCTTTTCCCATATTTCATGTAAAGCTGCAAAGTAACTACTTAATAAGTAAAAACCTAAGGAGTTTTTGTTTGTTTCTTTTAAGGAGACTCAGAGTATCCTACACATAACTCTGAAATCCTCTCTGTTCATGTATCAGAAAGCCAAGTCCTGCCTAGGGCTTCTTCTGTGATCCCAGCAGTAGGACATCTAGGCCTTAGTACTCTCTTGATTTATAAGTTGCATGAATGATTTTATGGTGGTAACTCAACTCTGATAAGGTGCTTTCTCCTGAAATTGAATCTCTTTACACTGCTGTATTATGTAAGGTTAGAGCTTCTTGAGCCTGCAGCATTCCAGTCTCCAACAAAATTAAGGTGTTTTGTATTTACCAGTAGCTTCCTTAGTCCTACTAAGACTAACCAGCCATTAAGGAAGGCTCATTTCCTTCTCTGGATCATAAAGGAATCATTCTGTATAAGCGCATATGTACTTTTCCTCAGTGTAAAATATAAGGAGCCATATATCATCAGACATAAAATATCAGGAAACAACAAGGGCAGGCTGCTTCTGGGAGCGACAAGGAACTGAGTATGGCAAGGCAGGCAGAGGCAGTTGTTGCACTGACAATTTATGGTCTTTCAGCTAATGAAAAACAAAGGCCTAAAGCAACTATCTCAGTTTCTTTGCTTGCAAATTGCACTTCTGTGTAATGTTGGGTTTTAGAATATAATAAGGAAAGGAGGCAGAATTTTAGTTCACAGAAGGATGGAGTGATTAAAAATGTAAAACACAATACTTTCATGCAGAAGTAGGTTTAAAACTTTCCCTTCAACAAAATCAACACATTTTTTTCTTACGGTGTAACCCATTCATGTTCTTTTTAGGAGGAATTTATACTAAACAAAATACTTTAAGATTCATATGCTGAATAAAGCCACTGTTTTGTCTTATGTTTTAAGGTAAAAAGCACAATTGAAGCTATGTGTTGTTCACATGGTAATGAACAGTACAGGTATTACTTACGTGGTCTGATTCCTTCTTCTAGCACAATCTATGCTTGCATATATCCTCTTTTCCTCACTTGCATATCCAGTGTACTTCTATTGTTTTCAAAGCATTCATATTCCGTCTCAGACAATCTGTCTTTGGGCTGCTGCTTCATTTTGCATGGGTTTTTTCACATTGCCCTGTTTTAATTTGTCCAGACACAAGTCAGTAAAAACCCTTTCAACAGACTCTCCCTGCTCCTGCATTCTGTCTAGAGGGGGGCTGGATGGCTGTGTGAACTAGAATTTTAGATCCAAGCCCCTATTTAAATTCTGTCTGTTCTTCCCTAGACATATGCATATATGCACTGACACCACAGCAAAAGAAAACACACTGAATCAATCAACCAAATTCATTCATTGCATAGTCCTTATGCGGGCAACATGTACGTCCAAGTTCTTAGCAGAAAATTCCATTAGAAGGGAAGCAAACTGTTAATCAAATACATTCTGTCTTTCTCTGGAGTGTCCATGCCAGTCCTGCACATTCGCACGTTACTCTTTTCCTCTGGTTAAGCAGTTTTCCTCTCTGACATTCCACTCCCTTACCCTTCACCAGTGATTTAATGATGGAGGTGCTCTCATATGATGAGTGGTGCATAACTGGTATGATATGTCACTGTCTGGTGTGTTAACTAAACATGCATTTTCAATTTCATTCTGCTGACATAAGACAGAACATGGGGCAACGAGATCAGTGGCTTTACTCAGTAGAATTTTTATTCTTACATACACATATGCATATACATACACACACATTTATGTTCTGTGAACCTCTTATTTTAAGAGTTCACATCACAAAGAACCTTCATGCTATTTCACACCAAGATATTCTAGTGCCTTCTTGTATTAATACTTCTTTGTATTCTATGTAAATGTTTTACATAGACTAAGGCTTCATTCTTGCAGAGGACACTGAGGGAAGACCTCATTGTTGTCACAGCTTTCTTACGTGGGGAAGCAGAGGGGTGAGTGCTGTTGTCTCTGATGACCTGTGAAAGGAATGGCAAGAAGCTGTCAGGGAAGGTTTAGGTGGGAAGAAGTTCTTCACTCAAAGGGTGGTTGAGCACATGAAACAGGCTTCCCAGCGAAGTGTTCACAGCACCAAACCTGATCGTGTTCAAGTGTTTGGACAATGCTCTCAGGCACATGGTGTGATTCTTGGGCAGGTGCAGGGCCACGAGTTGGACTCAATGATCCTTGTGGGTCCTTCCAAATCAGGGTATGATTCAATGATTCTTACTCTTTTCATGACATTGTCATATTAATGACCTAGACCCATGATGCGGTACATAAGATCCCTGATGTTTTCCTCCTTAATAAACACCTCAAGGTCCCAGTCTGCAGTCAATACTATTGTTATTCCTCTCTAAGTGCTGTAATTCTCAGTGTTATGCCACTTGTACTATCATAATCATTCAGGCTTCTTAGTTCTTCCTAGCTGATACTATTATCTCCCTGCTTCCTTAAAACTTCTCACCCTTGTGCCTGCAGGTATCTTTAGCCCAATTCCACTTTTCCTACTGTGGAGATCTGAAACAGAAAATACACTTCCCAAGGAGTAAGTTTTAAAAACGCATTTAGTAAGAACTTTCCCCACTATTTTCCATTTAGGTGCAAACTCTTCTTGTCTCATATAGCCAGTTCTTCAATCTGGGACTCACACAGCAATTAAGTATTAATTCCTCACTGTAGTCCAGCACTTTTCATTTGACACTATATCAGATGTTTTATAAATTATGGGATTGCATCTCCTTAATGTAGCTTGGTCAAAACCAGAAGAAACAGTAGAAGAGGGGAATCTGACATGATGTCTCTGGTATGTTTGATTTGTACCCTTTCCTTCCATATCCTTTAAGATTTGAAGTTGAATTTATATGCTCCAGCCAATCCAGCAACATCCAAAGAGTACAGAATTGTGGTATAAAATCCACAATGCCCTGTCCTACTTCAATATGAATACATTCTTTATCTTACACTAAACACGAGATTTAAAAACACCTTAAAGCCTTAATCCCTCTTTCTAACAGAAAAAAAAATTCCATTTTAGTTGATCCAAACTTTTAAAATAGTCCTTTGTATGAGTTTGGTTATCCTTTGATGCCTTGTCTCTTTTAGATCTTAGTGTTGTGTAATTGACCAAAGGAAGCATAAAAGTGAGTCACTTCACTGACTGAAAAAATTTCTGCAGGTAATACAGTTCAATTTCTTTTCCTGTTATCATTATTGTCAGTATTAATCTATGCCAGCAAAATGCATAAGATTCATTTTCTTATTTTCACTTCAGGAGGCAGTGAAGAGATATTGAATATTCAGAATTTAACCTTTTATATAATGCATTTCGGCTTAATGCATCAACAAACAAAACTGATATTGATGCACTTAATCATTGCCAGTGCTATTTTTACCTAGTTGTTCATGTATTAACTCAAATTATTGAAAACACGTGTTGATTCTTATAGTTAGATTTCACTCTTTCCATCAAGAGGAGTTCCAGAGTCATAAACAAATGCAAGAAAAATGGTTCTGTGTGGGTAAGTGTGACCTGTAGGTAAACTGAGAAATCCAAATAGAAAGAATGCTAATCTCCCTAAACTCTTCATTTTACTTAGTGAAAGTTTAAATATACATAGTATGTCCAAAATACTTCCACCAGTTTTCCATGGAAAAAAATCCACATCACTTGCTCTTTCACATTTCTGTAAAAACTGTTAGTTCTGAAACAGAACACAGGGAAGGCAAATCGCCTTTTGGCCTCTATCTACTCTCCTTCGCAATCTGGACAGAATAAGGACACAGGTTAGCTTCCAGTCTACTATCCCTGATGCTCAGTACAAACGAAATAATTTTTTGAATATAATTTTATAGACCTGACAATATACAGGCATTTAAAGTTACAGAAATTTCTCTCTTTTTTTTCCCCTCCAAATTAAGTTACTATAGCTCTATCTTCTCTGAATCTACACATTTTTCACTTATTCTGCCTCTTATCGCACAGGCTGTACACCTAGATGAGCAAAAAAATCCATAAACAACAGTCTTGAAGACTGCTGTTCACTAAAGTTCAACTCAATTCCTTTAGCTGTATTTTCTGCACTTGACACAAACTATCCTTCTGATAACACATTATGTTCAATATGTATCTAAACTCTCAGAAAATCTTTTTACTTTCTTTTATTCTACTCTTTTAACTTGTTCTTGGATGCTGCCAACATAAATGGCTTTAGATTTTGAAATAGTTTTATTCCATATTTGTTCCTTTACAGAACTTTTATGTATGCTACTTTGCAGCCTGTTCATTTTTTTTAATACTTTCTGTGAGTGTTTGTGACAGTTTACACAAGGTTCAAAATTCATTATTTGAACAAATGTGTTTAGTAAAGCTACTGCCAGTGCTCATATTTGCAGAAGACAGCTTGATATGGCTAATTATAACACTCTAGAGTCTTTTTTTGTAGTAAACTTTTGACCAAAGACTCTATGCTAAAATTAATACTCATTCTTTTTACGGTTTAGATTAAGCCAAGTGATACTTTAATGACTCTTCTATAAAATGTAGACTACATTCTTCTCTCCCCCTGAGACTTGTTTTTGAAAACTTTTCCAAAAACCCTTTCAGAGACTTTGACAAGATTTGCTCTTTGTAAACCCACGTTGGCAGCTGATGATCTCATTCTCAATTCTTTTTCAAACATCTGGTCTTAATATCACTGTGGATTATAAGCCTTCTCTGATACTGAAGTTCTCAGCCCATAATTAAAAAGAGAAAACTTCTGCATTTTACCATTTTTTTTCCAAATAGAACTTCCTGTAGGTTATAAATTAAAAAAAAAAAACAACCAAAATTGCTGTATGGTTCATTATACAAAAATCTTCAATAACTAAACTACGTACTCAAAATATTGCACACTTTTTAATGCTAAAAATGCTGACATATTAATTAGAACTTAAATGTCAGTCAGTGGGACCCATTCACATGGGAGGATGAGGTGGAAGCCGTGGGTGATCCCAGCTCACCAGCCAGGACACAATAGCACAACATCTGAAAGCTGTGGGCAGAGCTGTCCCAGACAAATTGAAACACTCGACTGGGTCCAGAGTCCACCTAGTGAATCTAGTCAGGAGATGGGGCCAGAAACATAATTGGAAACATGACTGGAAACTACTCATCCAAGGACAGAACTTGAGAAAGCACACCTCCAGCATGGCTCTGACAAGGAGAGAGCATCTGGCCCGCCCTGAAATGGGGTTCTGGACTCACATGCAGAATGTGAAGAATCGATCCAAGGGAGGCTACTCAGAACAGTTAATACGTCATGGTGCGCTCTGCGCCCTGACACCTAACTAAGAGACTTTTTCAAGTTTCTGTATCTATTTTGGTATTGTGACCTAAATGTTCTACCATTCTGGGTTCAGTTAAGTATAAGATTTGCATTAAGGAAAAGCTTAAGCATAATAAATCTTGGACATCGGAAGCAAATTTTGAAAATATTAATACAAAAAGAAATAAAATATATACATGCATGTACAAGGGTTTCTCTTGATCTCATTCACCAAAGTTTTCTGAACTGGAAGTTTTCATATAGCCTTCTAAAACATTCTCTGCTACTGAAGTTCTTGGCCAGCAAATAGAATATAATGACATTAATTTATTCCATTATCAAGCTGAGCATTTGTAATCCCATTTCAATTGTCTTTACAACTTGAACATTTTCTTTCCTCCACTAGAAATCTTTCCTGTTTCATCTTATGATTATAGTTTCTCTTTTAGTTAATTTCTTTAAACTCATCAAAGAATTATCCAAAATCTTATTCAAATTATGCAACAATCAATCTGACTGCTTTTTATGGTCTTAGCTTTTCATTTCTCTAAATACATTCATCTTAAAAGTTTTGTATCACTCAGGACTTTGCATGCAGTCTAGAAAGCCATTATAAGGGAAAAGTATTTGGGTTTTCTTGGGTTTTTTTGTTGTGTTTTGTTTTTTCCCCCTCCCACCCTCTCCATCCCCATTCCCCCTAGAAAAACCACAGGCATAGTTTTGTATAAAGGAAATAATTTGACAGAATTTTAAAGCTTAACATTTTGAAAATATCTACAAGTGGTATTTATTTAATTTATGTGACTGTGGTTTTATTTTTAGAGCTGCTCATTTATATTTTTTCCTGATATTTATCCAAATAAAAATTTCTCAATGGAAACTGTAGAAATTATTTTGATTACCAGCTCTTCAAATTACTATAGATATCAGGAGGCAAGGATTAGAGGATAAAGTAGCTGTGTATCTTTGTCTCTACACAGCTTCCAAGCCAATCCTGTGTCATCATTTCTAGATCTGTGTAGAAGTGAGTGAGGCATCTGGATAGTACTTTTTTTTAAAGCAATGGTCTAATATTAAGCATGTAGTCTCTGCATACCCATTTGTCTAAACAAAGGCCAACTTTTCTAGGTCTATTAGCCAGCTATCTCCCTCAGCTTCACAATTCTGTGCAAACACTGGAGAAAACACGGAGACTTCTATACTCAAGTACGTGAAGGTACACTTGCTCTGTACTTTGGAAGGAGGGAAATTTTTAAGTATAGTACCTCAAGAATATGTTTAAGAAAGAAAGGGAGAATGAGAGAGTACATCTGGCATATTCACACCATCACCAGAGTTCTGTGACCAGCTAGGAGTCTTTCTCTTGCTATCTTACACCTGTTCTCAATCTTGAGTCATATTGGTCCAATAAAATCTTGATTCATTAATTTAAATGAATAAACTTTTTTTTTTCAATTAAATTTCACAAATATAAAGTCTTCTCTGATATCAGCATTCAAGGACTGTCATATAGTATCTCTATCAAAACAGAAACAAAGAAACAAGGACAAATAAATTAAATTAAAAAGTGCATTATTTAGTCATTAATGATGTATCACTGTATGATTCAATTGCATCTCATCCATAAGCAATTATTTCTAATATTAACATTTCATAAAATGGTCCCATTTCTGCTGGTTTTCTTGGAGCTATGTTATCTTCCTAGGAAACTGACATTCATTTCAAGAAAAGACTTTGTAAAATAATACACTCCTCTATGACTGTTACAAGCACAAGCTTGGTAAAAATAACAAGAAATTTCATTTTCTGCTACACCTAGTAACACGCACTCTCAGCTCTTCACCTGCACATTAACTTTGCAACATAAATACACAGTTAACAGAAATGAACATTTAAAACTCTAAATCACATAAATGTGACAAGGCCCTGTGATTTAAGCACAGCGGAATCATAAATTCTGCTAGGGAAGTTGCAGGAAAGTGCAAAGCCTCAAAAGAGTTTAGAAATCATACGGTTCTCCCAAACCCAAAGGGAATATTTACAACATATTTCTCCTTTGTGGTCTTTTCTCAGGAATGATACATCAGTGAGAGATATGAGCTGGGAGGAACAACAAGATTTTGGAAGCAGAATGCCTTCTTTAGTCACAAACATGCTCCTCATTTAGGACTGCTTGCCACCAAGGGAATCCTCATGAACATAAGACAACACTTTAATTTCTTTATCATCTGGTGACCAAGCATACAGACAGTCTAACAGATGGATGTGTACAAAGACAAGACAAAAACTCAGCACCCACATCAAGGTGAAGTATTTCATGTGGAGTCTGTATCCAGCTACATCAAATGCAGGCTTGTAATAAACTACAGCCTCAGTGTGTTTAGGATTATTACAGACTAAAATTAGTTTAATCCCCAACAACTCTAATAATATAGAACTATAATTATTTAACACTCCCTAGGGAAGAGAGCAATTCAGTACATTCACACAACTTTCCAGTTGTTCCTAAGAGCCTTCTGCAGACATGGAGACCTTCTCATTTGAAAAGAAATTTGAATGCAGAAAATCTAAGAGGCATAGGTCATTTTATATACATAGAAATACTGTGAAGCTAACAGATGTAGCAAAAGTCTATATTAGATCCTACAGGAGGGGAACGTGAGTTTGTCTTAACACAAAACAGTTTTATTTGCTTACACTCATGCTCTCACACCACCGTCAACCACCAAAAAAGTTGAGTCCAAGTAGTCTGGCCTACAGCACTAAGACGTTTATCCTGTGGTCTAGTAAAGATTAAAAATGAGAATAATAACATGTGACAAGAGCTATCCAGTTCTGCTTATCCAGGTACCATCAAAATCCAAACATTCTTGAAATTTTTTCAATCTGGTGATTGTACAACTAGATATACCCCTTCTTTCTCCATTCATATAAATTTAACAAATTTCTCTTTCTCTTCTGTTACAAATCTCTACTTATAACATTGATGCCTGATATTTTAGAATTATGATGTGCTTAGCAGGGTCCTAACTACCATGGCATGAAATCCACATTATTCTGACACTATTATTGCTCTATCTCACTTAAGAACATATATGATCCCAGAATTTTGTGTTCTGTACATCTGATGGCCTGACCTATTATTTCAGACTCACTAATAATTTCTAAATATTGTTTTATTTTATGTTGGATTTAGAATAGCCACAGTTATAAAAAGCTCATGCTTATGATAGGCAGTTCTAAGCATTGTCATTAAAGGATTAAATGCAATTAGACTGTGATGTAGTACATTATGGGACCATAAAAATACACACTCAAAAGAGGCTAATAGTGCCAGTCAGGTTATATAGCCTGACATATAAATTAAACAAACTCTGTGATCATTTGAGCTCAAAAGAGTATTTGGTGGTTATGCTACTGCACAGAATTTATGAAAATAAGTAACTGCACCTATGCCAAAACAAACTACATGTACATTATGAAACAAGGAGTGTACTGAAGCTAACCATGGTGTGAATAGTTTCCAAAGCTTTCTTGGATGCATCCTGCTACACGTATAATTTTGAAGTCATAAAAACGAGAAGAAAAATAACCTCCCAGTAGAAATAACCACATGAATTTTACTTCCATGAGCCGATGGCATTACTGACATGAACACCAGCAGTGATGCAGCCTATCTTTTAAGAAACCAGTGGAAACATATATGCATATATCCTTGGGGCTTTTTGAAGTTGTCAGAGAGATCTGTGCAGCCATAGTGTGGTAATATGACCACAAAGGGAGACTCCAAGTACAAGTGACTCAAATTTCCAAGTCCTGCAATTCTGTTCAGAGCCAATCCCTATACTTGGAACAGATGCAGTCTTCAGTGTCCTCCTAGCATTCATGCATTATGGCATTAGCTCCTTAAACCAGTAGTACAAGGCTGCTGAAGATTTTTGCTTTAAACAATTTTTGTACAGAAATCAAAAAGGAAGCATTTTGAGGTATTAAATAGTTAGACTAACTTCTGCATTTGTTAGTGGCATGAGCACTCATCTCCTGTGGGCTAAAGGATTCTGCTGCTTGAATAGCTTCTAATGAAACAGAAAGTTGTAAATCTCTCGCTGTAATACATGTTACTGTACACGTTTCAAGATGCTTGATTCCTCCCTAAAGATTGCAGGCTGAATGATGAAGCAACTACAGCTCAGGTAGGTAGTGCATTACAGCAAATGTCAAAGCAGAATAATGAACAGAGCTATTAAATACAGTATTGTTGGAATGCAGCTTGGCTAGGACTCATTCCGTATTCTGTATGAACTACAGAAATGCACATATTATGGTATACAAATTGCTCTGAATAGACCACTGCGTAAATGCAATCCATTAACACTGCCTGCAAGAGGGTTTATTACAAGAAGTTTCTTTTAAAATAATAATTTAAAAACATCCATTAGACTCTTGTTAATTTTGACTATATTACTGTTGATAACCTTCACTTGTAAGTAAGTATATCAGTTATTTCCTTTACCATTTTCATTTTTTTGTAATTTAATTCAAAGCATGGTCGGTCACAAGGGATCCTAGAGATGTAATATAGCTCAGTTCTTGATCTTTCCTGAGTATTTCACAAAATTGCAGAGCCAGAAAAACCCTAAATTATGAAATGATTTCAACAAACGTTTCTGCCTAGGTGTATAAACAAGCCCTTCCAGGCTCTACACTTGTAACTGCTATAGTTTGTCTCTCAGCAAGAAGCATTAGCTTTTGCTTAGCACTGCAATAAGTTGCAGATTATATGAAGCTTATGTATTTCACCAGCCAGTTCACAGAGGTTCTTTTTGGGCAAAACAAATTGCAGTGTACTCCTAGTTTTAAGTTTCATGAACAGATTTGTAGTTTCACTCTTCCCTCTTCCAAGACAGTTATCTTCCTTTAACTTTTTTTTTTTTTTTTTTTTAGGAAAAGTTGCACAATAGAAGTTATGGAGTTGTCTAGAAAGCCTAAATCACCTACAATAAGCTGATTTTGGGGACAAAACGTAGTTCACATAGACTTGAGCTACAAATGGGATGTTTGAGGTTCTGTGACCAACAGAATTCTTGCTTTAATGAACTCTAATCATGTCAAAGAGACATGAACTAGCCAGCAAGCTTCAATGAATGTCTGCAATTATTTTGAAAAGATTTTGTCTGGGTTTCCACTGGGATATAATTAATTTTATTCTTAGTAGCTGATGCAATGCTGTGTTTTGGATTTAGTATGAAAGCAATGTTGATAACACCTGATGTTTCAGTTGTTGCTGAGCATTCCTTACCCTAAGTCAAGGACTTCTCAGTGTCTCAGGCTCTGCCAGAAAGCAGCTGCACCAGAAACTGGGAGGCAGCATGGCCAGGACAGCTGAACTGAGCTGGCCAAAGGGATATTCCATGCCATAGAACATCATGCCCAGCATATAAACTGGGGAGAGATGGCCAGAACCTGCTGATTTCTGCTTGGGGATGGGCTGGGCATCAATCAGTGAGTAGTGAGCAATTGTACTCTGCATTGTTTATTTCTTTGGGGATTTATTTCTCTCTCTCTCTCCTTTTCATTACAATTTTTGTATTGTTATTGATGTTATTATTATAAATAATATCTTTTCATTATTTTCATTATTATTTTTGTTGTTATTATATTTTATGAAGTTTCAATTATTAAACTGGTTTTATCTCAACAGAATATCTCAACAGAATATTGCAAAATCTATTAAAAAAATCAAAAATTTCCAAAACCATAATTAAAAGCTTATGTAAAACCTCACACATTTTAAAAATGCAAACATTTCCAAAGTGAAATAGTTTATTTTTGTGTTAGCAGGAAGTCATTCTTAACATGTTTAGTAGGGGAAAAAATATTATCATGTCAATTTCTAATAACAAATAATGTTATACTGAGTTTCTAAAAGGCTACTTTTGAATGACAGAAACGTGACCATAACTATAGTACTAACTTTCTGTTGGACAAAAACTAAAAGTGCCTATATATTACAAACACTGACCTACTTCAAATTTTTCAGAATAGGTCTTCAGTTATTTCAGTGTTCCATCACTCTCATACAGAAAACTTTGACAAAGATTATATCACATTTATTTAGGTTGTATATTTCCACAGGAGGAATGTTGTCCTCCATTCAATGTATTTGCTCTCTCCCTTACCTCCCATCTGTGGTAACAGACTGTAATTTAATCATAGTAAGGTGCTAAGAGAGATGAAAAATTCCCCTATAGCTTTGTTTCACACAAAATTGCACTGAATGTTCTCTTATTCTAACAGACAGAGGTTTGGTCATAAAACCACTTAAATGACAAAGAAAGAAAATGTGTTTTTCAGCTTTTCGCATTTCTTATAACACTGAGGAAGTCATTCATCTCTGCTGAGATAACCAAATTTAGCTATGTGTCACGATGTATGTGATATTCCATAAATGAAAGCAATGCAGAAAATAAAACCTCTAGATACTCACTTTTTAATAAAATGTTCAGTCTGTAGATTGCTCAAGAGATGAAGACTGCATTGCAATGTGAAGATGGATCCTTCTCCAGGATACCCAGAGGTCTAAGGAACATAAAAATCTAAATGAGGACGGTTTGAATACATAAATACAGAAATACAAACTGGAAAAGATTACAAGGAGCTATTTGCCCCTTTAATGCTGTTCAAAGCCAAAGTGGTGCATTAGGTGAAGCTGACTTCTGGGAAGCTGATGAGAAAATTGCACTGACACTAGGAATGAAAATCCTCACCGTACTGATCTAAAGAAGGAGTTACAATCAAAGTTACTTAAACATGCATACAGAAGTATATGACATCTGCAGTCTTCAATTTTTTCATAGACCCTGGGTTTTTTTGGTTGTTTCAGTCCCTTGTAATTTTCAGTGATGCCAAACTATACCCAAGAAATATGTAGGATGTTAGTGTTACTGCATGAAGTCTGCTTTCCAGTAGTTGAATAAGTCACTTTACAATGCTCACTAAGTCACTGTTTTTTTGCCTGTTGATGAAAGATATTCTGTAACTGTTTTTAGTTTTTCTGAGCTAGTACATAGTCATCACAGAATAGGCAGCAAAGTAAATTTTGGATATACAACAACAGTAAATTCAGATATTCAGTTTATTTTCAGATCAGGTTCAACATTACCGGATACAGGCAAATTTATTATTTTTTGAAAACAAGATCACTGTATCACCTTCAGTAAAACACTGTTAGAGCCTCACCTGATAACTAAAAAAAGATTGACCATGCAAAACTGGTATCTCATTTGAAGTACATGGTTTTAACTCCTCTTTGTCACTCAAACATCTGCCTCAGTAGATAAGAAGACATGGGTGGCAACACAGGTAATTTGCATGATAGTTGCATTAGACCTAAATCTACTGGCCTCAGAAACACTTGCAATGGGGATCTAATTTTTCAATGTTCTCATTTATAAATTTTAAAGTTGCCAATCATGACTTATGCTACATTTGAAATATATTATTTTTGATTTGCATTCATTTACAAAGATTAATACCTGAAATCTGCTATTTGCCAAAGGCAGCTAAGAGGCAACATAAACTGAAACTATTCCTAGACTATTTAAACAAAGCTTTCTCCTCTGAAGTAGTCTCATTTTCACGGTAACAGGAACCAATAGTGTTAGTCATGTCCCATTGCTACATATCAAGTTAGGCCTTTGAGGTATAATGAAACACACTCATGCTGAAAATTAATATACCGTGAGGTGTCATTTTAATGGAATGAATAAATAAATATAAAAAACTTAGTAAGAAAACTCCACTGCCATTCACATATTTTGGTTCTTTTCCAAAGAATTACTAAAGTTTTTATGATTTCAGTAATATCCTAAAAAAGGAGTAACTACAGAAAAGAATTTCAAATATCTGTGAGCTTTTTGGCATATCTTATTATATGTAATGGGGAAAAAAAAAAAGCCACCTGCTCTTCTGGTTTAATCAATCAAAACCTCAAAATTCCACTCTTCAAGACAGTTTTTTAGAAGAAAACAAATCAATAAATTAACGTTACCCAGAAAAGGGACTGGATTCTAGCAGTAGTACAGTGAGACGGTGATTCAGTTCTCCTTGTTTTGAAACCTAAGATAGACCACACTGAACAAATTCTTACTGAGAAGATATTTCACCCTGACTTAACCTTTTCAAAGTATAATTTGATATAATTTAGTTTGTGCATTTCCACACCTTTTCTTTACTCAACTTTTTGACCTTACCTACACACTTCATTCCTTTCTACTTTGGTTAAGCCTTTCATTTATTTTTTGATTCTTCTAATTTCTTACTTCTTTTACAATATTGCAAAGATTCACTAATGCTATATTTGATTACTTATTCAAACATTACCTGTCCTGTTTCCATCAGGTCTTTCACTTATTCTCTGTATTCAGCTAGTTTTAGAACTCCCCTATTTGAAGTCCCATTCATCCATCTCTAACTCACTTGCACACACTATTGTGCCCAGGCATGAGGTGGTCTCATGATGTCAGAATTTGAGGTGAAATTAAATCAGTTTACATGGGAAATACACATGGCAAAGAAACAGGACTGATTTACATTGTTTTATATCGCAATTGTCCCTTCTGATATTAATATTGTCAGATATAAAAAGGCATACTACAAATTCAGTACACAGTCAGAAACTTATTTAATATATCAGTCACATCCTATACAGCATATTTACTTTCCCTTTCTTTCCATGTGATCAGGCCACTTTATGATGGTTATTAACAAGTGCTATTTTTAGCAGTTCTTTTTATTTTTCTAGATTGCTCAGAGTTACACTCCAACTTTTTAGCATATCACTTTGCCTACAGAGAATAAGGCAGATTTGTGAAGGCAAATATATCTCTGCTACAAGACATCTTCAAGCAGACTGCAGCAAGAGCTACCTCTCTTCTAAGCCTTATGCAAACTCTTAAAGGACCTCATGCATTTAAAAAATGCAACCTATAAATCCTTTTGTAACACAC
Organism: Rhagologus leucostigma; assembly: GCA_013397725.1. Lineage (NCBI taxonomy): Eukaryota > Metazoa > Chordata > Aves > Passeriformes > Rhagologus > Rhagologus leucostigma. The sequence continues at coordinate 89,608 of VZTD01002158.1, forward strand.
TAAAATGGTAAGGCTACCTAGCTACTTGATATACATATGTTTGTATAACTGATGCTTCCCTTTTCTGGGTAGAAACCTGGCTGCAAGACTACAGAAAGAAGCCAGGGAGTAATAGGACATTCTCACACTGTGGGCACCAAAACAAGAGTGATCCAAATTGGAAAAGAAAATAAAATAGTAAGACAAAAGAAGGAAAGTACTTTTTAGGCATTTGAAATGAGCCATTTTTCAGGCAGAACAGTGTACTGGTGTGTTCCTTTCAGTAAGCGTGACAAATACTTACTCTTGTTAAAAAATGTGCCTGTGGTATTACATATTGGCATTGATGAAGGAGAACTTCAGTGGGTATTGATTGAGATGTGGACCCATACTAAATAAAAACAGATAAGCTTGTTCACACAAAGTACAGTTTAAGGCTTGGAAATGTAACAACAGCAGTTTTAAATAATCAGTGAATCAAGAAATGCAAAAGAGCATGCCCACATCCTACTCACAAAAGATCAGGGCAGAAAAGGAACTGGTGTGCATGACAGGGAGCCCTCATTTGGATAATTAGGCAATCAGAAATGCAGAGCACATCCCAGAGAGTACCTGCTTTGAAATTTAGACTTAGCCCTTATAAGAAGAGAGCTCATGGAGTCATTATTTTGACAGTTTCCTCATCTGACAGATCTTCTCTTGTATCTTTTCCCAGAAGAACTCCTTTGAATCAGTAGATTGACATGGCAACAATACAAAGTACTGGTCAAATTTCAAGAGTTATACCAACCTGTGTAAGGAATATGCATTCTTTTCTCTGTAACCTATGTCTGTGTCTGTTTTTTGATCCGTGCAATGAAGCACTGTGGTGCTATATGTGCCCAACTAGTGTATCCTGGATGACCAGAAGCCTCACTTTGTATTAGTTTTAATCACAGGCACACATTACTTACCTGTTTGTCATGGACAGCTTCCTTCACATCTCATTATCTCCTGCAACCTCCAAACCACTGAAAGCCACATTTCACTGACTACTCAGAGTCTACTAATAGGTTGTCAAAATAAGGACAGTAACAACAATAAAAGTCAGTCTGCTCACTCCTCCACACCAGTGTTTACATATTTTTTCTGAAAGAATCAAACACACAAAAAACCTCAAAGTAAATTCTGTAAAGTCTTAAAAATAGACCTTCTTTTACACGTTAGAGATGCAATGCTTTTCATTCAGTATACTTGAAATACACTTCAGTGCAATACCTGATTTTCTGCAACAAACAGTCTATTTAATACTGTCACTTAAGTGCAATGTCTCTTCAAACCGTCTTCCTTGAAACAAGCTGATTTCTATGTCATGGCATCCTGTAAGCCTCTAGCAGACTGAGTGTCTCACCTGAGGTGCAGTCTTCTGCCAGCTAAAAACACTCCTCCACTGTTGTTTTGTAGGCCTCAAACAAAACTTTTCTGTGTGTCCATTTTAAAAAAATGAGTAGAGTAAAGGATAAAATTTAAACTCTTGAAATCTCATGTGCTATACACAGTGCTAGCAAACTTTGAAAAATTTGTAGACAAGGAATTTTTGGCCTCAAAGTCCATATACCATGGAAGACACACTGTTTCCAGAGAATAATAAAAAATAGGAAGATAAACCCTGTACATGTTGAAGTTCCAGATCAATGCAGAACTTCTGAGAAACTATATGTACAAAAGTGTCTAAGTGTGAGACTACCCAAAATCATAGAATTATAGAAAGGTTTTGGTTGGAAAGGATCTTAAGGATCAACAAGTTCCAAACCACTTGCCATGGGCAGGAACACCTTTCACTAGACCAGGTTTCTCAAAGACCCCGCAGCCTGAATTTGAACATTTCTAGAAATGGGGCATCCACAATCTCTCTGAGAAACCTGTTCTACTGTCACCACCCTCACAGGAAAGAATTTCTTACTAATACCGAACATAAACCTACCCTCTTTCAGATTAAAGCCATTCCCCCTTGTCCTATCACTACATACTCTTGTAAAATGTCCCTCTCTATCTTTCTTGTAGGCTCCCTTTAGGTGCTGGAAGGTTCGAAGGCCTCCCCAGAGCCTTCTCTTCTCCAGGCTGTACAACTCCAGCTCTTTCAGCCTATCCTCATAGGAGAGGTGCTTCAGCCCTTTGATAGTCTCTGTGGCCCTCCTCTGGATGCACTCCAGCAGGTCCATGACCACATATTTTGGCCCCCAGAGCTGGATGCAGCAGTCCAGGTCTCATAAGAAGAGAGTACAGGGGCAGAATCAGCTCCATCAAGCTGCTGGCTATGCTTCCTTTAATGCAGCCTAGGATACAGTTGGCTCCGTGGGCTGCAAGCAAATATTGCCAGCTCATCTACAGCTTTTCGTGGAGATTGCCCAGGTCCTTCTGCACAGGGCTGCTCTCAATCCATTCTCTGTTCAGAAGGTGTCAGGTGCAACAGAGCTTCTGTCCCATGAGCTCCTTTATCACCTGTGTCAGGAAAATCCTCATAAGGCCCAAAGGCTTAAAAACACAAGGTTACTTCCCTTTTTCTGAAGGTCTCATAGATTACTTCCTAATCAGGTGATCTTACATCCTTACACATTAATCTACCCTTTAATCTCAACCCACCAGTTCTTGTCTGGCTCATCAGCAGTGCCCAGGCAGAGCACCATGCATTCCAGCTCATCTCTCACACAAACAGCACCCAAAGTTACTCCAGTTACCGTCAAAGCAGAGCACACATACATACATGTATATAACACAAATACATCTGCATTGTTCTTCAAAAAGATACAAAATTTTAATAAATTTGTGCATTTAGACTTCAACAGATAAGAAGTTTAGCCCATAACCCATTAATTGATATTTTTGCATTGAATATACTTCCACAATGAATCATTCCTGAACTGAAATACCCAATAAAAAAATCTTTCACTGAATAAGAATGTTTATAAAAAAGAGTAAATACAGGTAAAAGTCTCATTGTTCTAGCCAACAGTGAATATAATTCTACAAATCATTTCAATGGCTTCCAAACTACTGCACAAATGGCTCTACACTGAGAGCCTTTATAATATCTGTAGCAGGTAGAACAACTATTCTTTCTGCACCACGAAACACTATTCAAAGCTAGTTTTCCTGCTTTGCTGGTTTTGACAAGTGGGCCATGAAAGAGATTTGCAAGACAATACACAAAATCAGGGAACTGCAGAGTTATTTCTGTATCCCTACTTACAATGCAGAGTTCGAAAGGCAAGGACTGTCGATGCTTTTCATCACAGAACTCAACTATCTATTGATGCCTTAGGTTTTAACTTTCATGTTCATGCTTAGTAACTCGGAGGTTTCTTGTAGCCTGTTAACTTCTGTTCTGTCATGCCAGTTAGACATAATAAAGCCTCTCCAGGCTTGCTCTTCAAGGACACCCAGACTGTCCTAGGCCCAAAATGTGTAAACCAAAATCTTAGAAGGGGGGTAAGCTTGGGGAAAATTACATCATTAACTGAAGCTTTAATTGGAGAATTAACCCTGATATGCACATGAAACAAACTTATAAAAGTGTGAAGAACTCGTGACCCAGCGTCCATTTTGGGTGTCGCCTTTGGCCTGCCCAGGGTGTACCTTTGAAGATCCTTCAAATAAATACCTACATTTATTCCCTTATTCCTGTCTAGTCTCTGGTTTTTAGGTGGCCACTTCCGGCATCACTATCAGCTGAAAAAAAAGCTTTATTATAGCAAAAGTCAACTGGATAATTACAAGTACCTCCAACACCGCTGAATAATAAAATATCTCATGTATATTTCATATGAAAAATATACTCAATTATACTATTATTTCTAGTAAATCTACACAAGAAAACAGGTTTTAAATTTCAAATTAAAGGACTGATCTAAAGCACAAAAACACACTGAAACTGATAAAATGTATGAAAAGTTGGTGAGGTTCAATGAGCACCCCATGCATTGAAAGCAGTTTGGCACATATTTCTTAAAGGAAAAAACCAAAAGGTCCCTCAGTTGTACCGTCTTAACAGCCAAACATACTCCCATCGTGCTGGCTCGTAACAGCATTATCATGAGCTTTTGTGTTTAGCTATTGCTCCGGGTAGGCCTGTGAACATCCCAAGAGATGGTACATTCTTCATGGCTGTGTAGAGTAGACAGCTGTGAACTTCTTTCTATACATAAATGTCATGGCACAAGTCTGGGTAGCTGTATTGGAGCTGTGTTGGAGAAAATCTACTGACTATTTGTAAGCTCCATTTCTGCTGCCTAGTCCCTTGCCATGAATTTGGGAAAGGACGTAGGCAGAGCACAGCAATGTAAGTTTCAAAGCAAAGTCATTGAACAAAAGTCAGAAAATGGTACAGTAAAGTTTCAGAGAGTCATATAGAGCAACAGAATTACAGTTATCTTAAAATGAGTGAAGGCCTTCAGCCTATAGTAAATGCACAAGTATGTTTTCATATTTGTGAGGAATAATAGTACATTCAGAGGATGACATTATTATTATGTTCCCTACTGTACTCCAAGGTTAATGTACAATTTATACATGAACATCACTTTTCAGAAGAGATAATGCTAAGTCATTATCAATAGAATTAAATGTTATGAACAATTTTCAGAAATAAATAAATAGACAAATAAATAGTTTCTGAAAAAAAAAGAATTGTTTTTGATGCTCATTTGGAAAGCTGATTCCATTGCCATTAATCATGAGATTTTTCCCACTGCATGACTATCAATGAACAACAAAGGAGACAGAGACACTGCAAAGATGAGTGTGGACAGGTGGACCTAGGTAAAGCTGAATCTCTCCCACTAAACTTGCCTTCTTTATGAAAGGAAAAATTAAACTCTATATAAATATAAAATAATCTTTGGCTCTACACGTTGTAAAAATTTTCTTGTGGTTATTCCATTTCTTCTTTGATAGTGCCACGAGTTATTGAAAAATAAACACAACACTACAGCAAAGCAGAAAACTATTAATCCCATTTGAACACTTTGTAGCCTGCTTTTTAGAGTACTTAAAAACAGATCATGCTTTTTTCTTCACCAGAGTGGAGAAACCTATAGTAAAATTGTTTTAAGAAAAAAGGATCAAGGAGTTGATTCTGCTAAGCTCTTGCAAATGCAAGGAGCAAGCAGAGAAGAGCTAAAGCAGAAAAAAAAAAGTCCTTTGTTTCTTCAGTCTTGAAGAAATAGCAAAGCCCAAATCACTGGCTACTATGCAGTTTTTTAGGAAAATTCTCCTGCCACATTCTTCAGACATGTATTATCCCAGTTCCTTCTTTTTGCAGTAAGAAAGGTGATTAAGAGAGACATTAATGCTGTAGTACTCACCATAACAGTCTGGAACAATTATTGCCCCTTTATCATTTTGATATGCTGCTACCTTCAGACTCTATAGCATAAATCACAAAAATTTTCTTATACTTTATTGAGTGGAGAAAACTAATGGGGTTTCCTCACACCTTCTCAAGTTCTCTATCCACAGAAAATGCTGAATTGAAGTCTTTTTAAATTTAACACAATATTTTTGTTGTTTTATTTAATGCATAAAATAGCAAGAGAATGACTAACTTTCTGAAGGAGAAGACAATCTTCAGACTGTGAACTCAGCCTGGGCTTTATTGTACCAGTTTTTGTTTCTAGGAGAGGGCAACAGGATGTTTCCCATGCAGGAAACAGGTGTGGGTATTTGAGGTGGGTTAACCTTGGCTGGATGCGAGGTGCACACCAAACCACTCAAAAACTCCCTCTCCTCAACTGAAAAGGGAAAATGTAATGAAAGGCTTGTGGTTTGAGACAAGAACAGGGAGAGATCACTCACCAGTTACTGTCATGGGCAAAACTGACTTGACTTGAGGAAATTAATTGGATTTATTAGCAATCAAATCAGAACAGGATAATAGCAATATAAATAGACTTTAAAACACCTTCCCCCCACCCGTGTCTTCTTCTCAGGCTCAGCTTCACTCTTGAATCTCTCTACCTCCTTTTTCCAAGTGGTGCAGGGAGGCAGGGAATGGGGGCTGCAGTCAATTCATCACACATTGCCTTGTCGACCTCCCTCTGGTGGGAGACAGTCTTCCACAAACTGCTCCAGTGTGGATCCCTTCCACTGGGTGCAGTCCTTCAGGAATAGAATGCTCCAGTGTGGGTCCCCCAGGCTCACAGGTCCTGTGGGAACACTTCTTACAGCATGGGCTCCTCTCCACTGGGTCACAGGTCCTGACATGAGCATGATGCAGCACAGGCTTTCCACAGGGTCACAGTCTCCTTCAGACATCCACCTGCTTCTGTGTGGAGTGCTTCACAGGCTGCAAGTGGATCTCTGCTCCCTCATGGACCTCCACGGGCTGGAGGAACACAGCTGCCTCACCAGGGTCTTCACCCTGTGCTGCAGGAGAATCTCAGCTCTGGTGGCTGGAGCACCTCCTCTCCTCCTTCTCCACTGGTCTGGGTGTCTGCAGAGCTATTTCTCCCACATATTCTCACTCCTCTCTTCCTGCTGCCATTGTGCAGAATATTTCTTCTCTTCTTAAATCACAGAAGGTCTACTAGCATCACTGATGTATCAGGTCTGTCTTGGAGCCTTCTGGCATTGACTTTATCGGACAGGGGAAGCTTTTGGCATCTTCTAATAGAAGCCTGTAGCCACCCGCTATCAAAACTTTGCCATGCAAGCCCAATACAGTACAAATTATTATTGTGAAAAAGTTTGATCCTGAATGCCTTACCTTGCATCCAAAAATAAGTAGTCACCATGGATTGGTTAGTACTTTGCCATTCTACAAGCTCTGGTAACTTATGTTCCTGAACCCTCTAAGACTGAACAGGTTAATTCATGTTCATGTGCTTGTTTTATGAACAAGCACACATGGAAATGTAGAGACGATATCTCCATTCTTCTTTCAAACTATTCACGTATAACAAATATTTGAAGCAATAATATTAATTTTTAAAGTACTAGCTGGATAAAAGTTACAGATCTTCTAGAAAAGTTCAGCTTTAGTTCTTTGCAATTGAAGATAAACGTCTGAAATGGATCTTCTTTTTGCTCCTTCAAATTTGGTTTGAAGAACCTCTATTCAAATATCCTGGGTTAAGAGAAAATTGTGCCAAGCTATGCTGAGAAAGCACAGGTTGTCCAATATTCATTGCTAGCTTATGCACACTACAGCATCAATTCTACTTCATTATAGTAGAATGTTAATGACAACTGCTAGAGCTGCAGAGATGTTGAAATTAAATGGCCCGTAATAGGATTCAGATCCTCTAAAGGAGTCAATTCTACTTACAGAACTATTTTTTGCTTTAGAAAACTGATGTGCTATAGAAGTCTGGCTAACAAATTTTTTTAATTGATCTATATATTAAAAGTACTCCTTCTGTTGAGCTTTACCTGATGTAGAGAAGAAAGGTTTAAGCTTCCTCTAATTTATTAAGGTACCATCCCTTGTACCAGCATTTTATGGCTATTTCCTATAATGGTCAGTCTTGTGAAATTTTTTTTTTTTTTTGGCTACCCTGAAAATGCTGCTTGAAATCCATTTATTTAAATGATCCCACAGCATTCTCACAGCATTCTTCTGGTGAAAATGCCTGCTCATACATTAGAGAGGTGTACTCTTCAATGGGTAAAAAATCTAGCTGGATGGCCAGGCCCAGTGAAGTGCTGGTGAATGGAGTTAAACCCATTTGTGGCCAGTCACAAGTGGTGTTACTTAGGGCTCAGTATTGGGGCCAGCCCTGTTTAATATCTTTATCAATGGTATGAATGAGAGCATCAAGTGCACCGTCAGTAAGACAAACATGAGCATCTAAAAAAATACAAGTGTTTACAGGTACTTTATTTCAAAATTATCATGCTAATATTTAACTCCTGAAATAGCTGAAAATAACCCTTTGAACACAACTGAAAGTGTTAGACTCTTTCATTTTATATATACATAATTTTCTTTATAATTATCTTTAGTTGAATGAAAGTAAAATTCAAATGTGCACAGAAGGACACTTACAAGCTGAATAGAACACTCGTCAGTTAAGATTGTTACTTGAAATTATTCCCCTAAAATAATATGCACCGTGAACTATTAACACTTGAGACTTTAGATTATTTTGCCTTTTTACTAAAAAAATAAAAGTAGGTATAGTCACAAGTCTGGTAACAGCCTAAGGAAATAATTTTTTTCTTTTTGTCTCTGGTTCTTGAGTCTGTAACAAGATATGACAGAAAGACTGAAATCTGTGTGAAAATAGACTACATAAAATAGCACAGAATAAAATGTGCGATTGCTTAACATGAGGCCTTCTTTCAGAAAATTTATTAAGACAACAACCAGAACTTTTTGTTAGTTTCACTAAATGTCATTTATGACTGAAGAGCAAAGATACAGATGAAACCCCATTTTACCAGAACAAGACAATGTCATCTATACAATTGTCATGGCTTAACCCTAACCAGCAAACAAACTCCATGCAGCTGCTTGCTCACTCACCACCAGCTGTGTGGGCGAAAAAATCAGAAGGATAAAGGTGAGAAAACTTGTGGGTTGAGATAAAGACACTTTAAAAAGTAAAGCAAAAGCCACACATGCATGCCTAGCAAAAGAAGGAATTTATTCACCCCTTCCCATGGGCAGACAGGTGTTCAGCCATCTCCAGGAAAGCTGGGCCCCATCACACACAGATATGACTCAGGAAGTGTCAGAGACTGAAAATAGTTCATACCTCAAACACTGATACAAAGTTTTAAAGAAGCTACAACCACAGAAACCTCCTTGAAGAACTTTGGACTGTAAGTCAAACTACTGAGATTAGATAAAGGGAAAACCCATTCTTTCATCAACCTCAGGCCCAGGGAGAAACAAACAGGTAAACAAAGAAGAGAATGTGAGCCAAACCCAGCAGCCGTGCTAAGATTCATCCTTGGCTGAGTTTGGGGTGGGGGAGACCACAGCCCACAGAAGCCAGGTTTACACAGACTCCCCCCTGAAATGAGGCAGGGGGGGAGGAGGTTTCAGGTGTAACCTCTGCTCAGAGGCAGTGAACGCCCATCCTCCCTTTTACACAAACTGGCCCAGCTGCGGAACCCCCCACATCCATGGGACGTTCACGTGAGAGGCCGTGCACCACAGGACTGCACGTGATGGAAGAGATCCAGAGTCTACTGTAAGAGACTGCCCCCCTCCCCCAGGGGGACATGCCTGGACACGGCCACCTGGCTCGAGGGTATATTAACCCATCAGATTCTATGCTTTCGGGGGGACCTTCACCACCAAGAAGACTAGCTGGAGAGGATCAATGGAACATCGCTGAGATCCACAGAGTGGTGATATTTTCCTTATTCTGTCCCTGTCACTCTCTTTCTGTTCCTCCCACCTGTTTTCTACTTCTTTCTTTCTTTCTCTCTCTCTCATATTTGCCATCAAATAAAACCCTTACTATTGACTGGCATATGGTCTCATTTGCACCTTAATTCAGGCAGAAGTATTTCTAAGATCCTCAATAATCGGATCTTAACAGGAAGGCAAATATCATCACTCCATATATCCCCCACTTCCTTCCTCTCCGCCAGCTTTAGTTTTTTTTCACTTTCCTCAAGCCTCAAATTGGGCACCAAAAATTATTTGTTGTCCCGGTTTGAGACAAATTGGAGGAAATGTCCTCTGATAGAAAGAAGGTTTCAGCTGCCCCTCCTCCACCAGGTTCGGGAAAAAAATTCCTTGGAGGAAAGCGAAAAAAAAGTTATTTATTTAACAAGTAGGGTGCATGCAGGCACCAAAAAGCAGGAATGAATAATGTTAAGTAATAAAACCTCTTGCTGTGGAGAAAACCTGGAGGTCTTTGTAGGTGATGGCTCTGCTCTCTCTGGAGCTGGAGTGCGGCTTGGGCCCCCCCTGGGCCGTGCTGAAAGGCCTCCTGGTGATGTTCTGGTGGTGCTGAACAGTCCAGAAGAGAAGAAGAAGAAGCCAAAGTCCCAAGAAAACCTTCTTCCTCAGCTAATGAACCAGATCTAGCTAAAAAGCAAAGGAATGTAACTCTCTTCCCTGCTGCAGAAGCTGAGAGCTGGGGAGCAAGCAAGCGAGTTATCTCTGTTTTGAACGCAGGCCACCGAAGGAATTCCACTGGCTCCCCCGCCCTTGAAGGCACAGAAAGGCACGATTCATGTCTGGGCATAGAGCAGACGATAGGGGATACAGCATCATAAAGTCACCCCAAGACAATACTGAACATGACAGGTCTGGAATAACTCTTGGGTCAGTTGGGGTCAGCTGTCCTGCCCGTGTCCCCTCCCAGCTTCTTGTTCACACCAAACCTCCTCACTGGCAGGGCAGTACAAGAAGCAGGAAAGACCTTGACTCTGTGTAAGCCCTGCTCAGCAATAACAAAAACAAATCTTTATTATCAACCCTAGTCTTGAAATTTCAGGGATGGGTCATCCACCACTTTTCTGGGCAGTGTGTCAACTTCTACTGCTTTTGGTACAATGGATTATTTTAAAATACTTGGGTACAAGTAATTCATATGTAATGGTCGGATCATAGAAATGCACTTTTTCCACTCAAGCCATTTCTCAAGGGACATATTGCGAAATTTAAAATAAATTTCAAAGGCTAATAAGCTTTATTACTTTTAAACATATTAACAGATATAATTTCAGAGAGCTCTGTAGTAATTAAAACAGTACTGTTAGAATATGAAGTTTAAACTTTCAACCATTATAAGGATCACTATCCTTCATCAAAGTAACTATTTGTTCTTTGCAACTCTACATAAAAAAGAGTAAGGAAACATAAGGACTCACTCTTTCAAAATACAAAGAGCTGTGAACAATGTTGAGCTTTCTCCCAACTCTCCTGTTGTCCAGCTTCTTATTTACACTGCATGATTTTTAGGAGCTTAATAAATCTGTGTTACTGTGAGAGATCAAGGAAGAGAGTAATTGTCTTACTGTAAACGCATAGTAAAATATATTTACATTGTTTTCTTCTGTATTCAGATTTCTAACAAAAAAGAAAAACACTGCAATTTGCTCTTGTCTAAAATTCTGCAATTGCATCTCAAGAATTCCAACCACAATTCTACGGACACAGGTTTTGTTTACATTTTCACAATATAGCATCCATTATATCGAGGCCTTAATTCAAATTAAACACATACAATGCAAATGCTGCACTAAGGGAACTCAAAGTAATTTGGTTAACTCATCTTTATTCCTCGAAAGTATAAGCAGTTTTCTTAATCTGTGACACACTTAAGAGAAAATATATTGTTTCTCAGGGGGCCTTCATATGAATTTTAATTATACAGTTCTCAAATTTTAAATGAAAAAAGAAATTTGACAGAAGACTTTTCTGTGGCTGCCATTTTTGATCCATGTCTCAGAAGAAGCATTCTTAAAGTAATCATTCTCTCAAGTTGCAAAGAAGTATTTGAACATCAATAATAAAGCCAAGTCTGTCACTCCAGCTGAGAACAAAGCTTTTCCAGCTTCAGAACTGCCACAGGGACACACTTCTTTTGAGGAACAAATCCAAAGTGCCACTCAAGATTTTATGTCTCCTGTGGAACAGCAGTGACTTCTTTGTGCTTTTTGCCTTTTTTTCTCTCCTCCATCTTGCAGGGAGGATGCACTTAAAAAGTTTATTTTTTGTTTATTTCCATGTCTCATTGGGAATAGGAAATCATGGACATCCTTTTCCTCTTCCCTCTCCCTCTCCCCAAATTCAAGCTAACTCACATAAGCTTTTTTTGTGTTTGAAGAGATTTTTATTTTGACTCAGAAAAGCCTAACCAAGTAGAACTGATACCCTTGGGCAGAATGAAAGCTCTTTCATAAGTAAAGGCAAGTTTATTTTATCTGTTCGAAGAAAAAGTTTGTGTACAGATTAAGAGTAACAATGCCACAAGAATAAACGTGAAGGATGCAGTTCCACCCAGGAAAAAAATGCATAACAATATCCAAACACTGGGATTAAAAGATGTTCTTAGCTGCATGGCAAGCCACAGCATGCAATAGGAAAAAAATAGCAACACTGTGGGTGAATTTAATCCCTTACATGACTCTTTTGGCTTCAGTCATGTTACAGCAGAATAAATTCATCTGTCTCTTTGGCAATCATTAGTATCTCTACTGTAAATTCATTTTGACTTCTTTTTAAGATTTACCTAGGAAATAAAGTCAGACAGGATTTTTTCATATGAGACGTACAATAATTCACATTTAACCTGGATGAAAAGAATTACTGTAAATCAGATGATCTTTTTTTTTTAAAAAACAAAAAATTATTGAGAAGGAATCACAGTGGAGTAAAGATACTTTACAGGCTACTTGCTCAGACATAACAGAAGTCTGGCTGCATCTCAGAGGTCCCAAATCCCACCCTTGACAACTATTCCACCAAATTCAGCAGAACTTTTCTGGTTCACATTAGTGAGAGACTTCATCTCTCTCTTCACTTGTTTCTCCATATTTTCTGCTACCTTCAATTCAAAGCAAGTGGAAAAAGACTATTTTGCCAATCATTAATTTTACAGTAAGAAGAAATTTCAGCTGCAAGTGATTAACAGAAGGAATGAGTTGGAGTTGACATGCACCACTTTTAAATATAACAGTAGTTGTGAACATACATAATCACAAATTAAACCAGTCCCAGTGTTTTCTACTGAGGCTTGAAAGTTACTAAAAAGTATGAAAGAAATCCTTTTGATAATTCCTCCCATTTACATTATCCTAATCATGTAACTGTGACACATAAGCTCTCCATTTGTATGCAAGATAAATGCAGATGTATTCTTCACTGCTCATGCCCTCAACAGCAAAAAAACACCACACCACTTAACAAATCCAAATATACCCGAAGGAAGGAAGGAAAGAAAGAAAAGAAAGAAAGAAAAGAAAGAAAAGAAAGAAAGGAAAGAAAGGAAAGAAAGGAAAGAAAGGAAAGAAAAGAAAGAAAAGAAAGAAAAGAAAGAAAGAAAAGAAAGAAAGAAAGAAAATAGTTACCACGTGTGGTTTCTTAAAATTAAAGCCTACCAATACTTTGAAACTGAGGCTGAAATATTTTTGAAGACCCTCCATCCTCAGTCTTTTAAAATTCTCATAATTTACTGTATGGTCTCCAAACCCAGAGTGGTTGTCGTTTGCTTAATTTCTTATTTCTAACACATACGAACAAGATGATGTATTGGTTTGGCACGGCCTGGTTTTGCGTAGCAGGAGGTTTGCAAAGATGGGTCCTGTGAGAAGCTGCTGGAAGCTTCCCACCATGTCTGGCAAAGCCAATGGCTGATGGCTCTGAAGATGGACATGCTGCTGGCCAAAACTGGGCCAATGAGAGAGGCTGGTAACACCTCTGTGATGACATAGTTAAGAAGAAAATCAAAACAAAGTCACAAGGTTTTTGCTTCTAGACAGGGAAGAGGAAGAGGTGAGAATATGTGAGGGAAAACAACGTGGCGACACCAAGGTCAGTGGAGAAGGAGGAAGAGGAGGTGCTCCAGGTGCCAGAGCCAAGATTCCTCTGCAGGCTGTGGTGACGACACCATGGTGAAGCAGGTTGTTCCCCTGCAGCCCATGGAACCGTGGGGAATGCAGAGATCCACCCGCAGCCTGTGGGGGAGGTGCCCACGCCGGAGCGGGTGGATGCCTGTGGAGGAGGCTGTGATCCAGTGGAAGACCCAGTGGAGAGAGAGGGCCCTTGCTTCCAGGCTCGAGCAGCCTGTCCTTAGAGGACTGCACCCCGTGGGAAGAGACCCATGTCGCTCCCAAGAGTTTTGGGAGGACTGTGTGCCTGTGGGAGGGACTCAGGCAGCAGCAGGTGCATTTTGGCTGCTGCTCATGAGAGTGGACCCACATCGGAAAGTTCATGGAGAACTGTCTCCCGTGGGAAGCACCCCATGGCTTCACAGGGAAGGACTCTTCTCCCAGAGCAGTGGAAGAAAATCCTGGTGATGGACTGACCAAAACCCCCCTGTCCTGCCTCCCTGTGTTGTCGGTGGGAAGGAGGGAGGGCCTGGCGGAGGGAAGGTGTTTTAAGGGCTTATTTTGCTTCTCATTACCCTCCTCTGATTCTGTTAGTAATAAATTTCACTTAGCAACCAAGATTGAGCCTGTTTTGCCCTTGAAATATTTCTCCCGCTCTCCTTATCTCACCCATGAAGCCTCTGTTAACCCTTTCCTCTTTTCCCTCCTTTTGCCCAGCTGTGGTAGGGGAGGGTGAGCGAGCGACTCTCGTGGGTGCCTGGCGTTGGGCCAGTGTCAAACCACGACAGAAGAGTAACTCAGTGAAAGTGACAGAGGTACCCTAAATGTACACCAAGTGTCACACTTCTCAGGTTCTTTCTTTGGAGGACTAGGGCCCTTGGAATGGATCAATTACATTTTCAGCACATTGCAATTGATTTTCTTTCAACAGCTTTCTTTCAAGTTTTATCCCTTTCTTGCTGCTGGACATTCTGTCTCTGTGCAAGCTTATGCTAGCCTGCAGACTTCTAGTCAGGCTGTTCAGCACATACAGTTTCTTTCCCCTTTTCTTATCCACAGTTGTAGCTCCTACAAGAGGATAAACTCCACCCAGGCCCTCATTTGGGTGCATCTAAGAGCACATGACACCCTTTTCCTTCAATAGCTCTGTGAGTTGCCAGATTTGGAGCTTTTCTCCTTTGGGGCCTGGGAGATGGCTGCCTGAATAAGGAGCTTCTCATAGGTAGACTCTGCTCAGAAGTGAGTGACAAGGAAAATAAGAAGACATCTAGGATTTTCATCCTGTAATAGCATAATTGGAATATTCATGCAGTTGCCACTGTGTAACCAGTGATGAGACAGCCCACACTCTAAAGCATTCAAGCCTTAGTAGACTTAAATGATCCTCTACATTGAGTTTGCATGGCAGGGTGTTGGCAGAAGAGTGGGCTGCAGAGGCAGCCTTTGTGATACATTTTATGTATCTTAACCCTTGGAGCTGCAAAGTCAGTCTTGAGATCTCCTCTATCACAAAAACATGGCAAAACTTTCCAGGACTTCATTCTGCATTATTGCTGACTTTGTGGCTACAATCAACTTTATAGCTTAAATTCATCTGGCAAGCTGGAAGACTGCTGCTTTTTTGATTAATTTATTCAGGGAAGAAATAGTCCCTAAACAATCTGTCCTTACACTGTACAGTCATCGATCCAATTTGTAATCTCCTTAAGATGTCTCTCTATTCAGCTATTCATACTTAATTCTCAGCAGATTCTGTTGACAGACACTCATCCTTGCTCATCAAGTTCATGAGCCCTCCTAATCTGCACATATGTCTAATATGAACTTTGAGACGTTTCATAGGCTTGGGGCTATTCATTATTGAAACATGGAGTTAATTGGGCAAATCTTCTCAAATGCACAGGAGAGGGGGGATTACAACTGCAATACTGAGTATTACACTTCTTGGTGATACACTTGTTCTCCACTCTTCAACAGATAACAAAGAATCCCATTTATTATCTGTGTTTTCTAAGATTCCTACAGTTTCTGGTTAGAAATTAATATTGTAATTCACTGCATTTTACAGAAATTCTTACCTTCTGTACAGTGACATTTTCCTGTTACTAACATACTCAAAAGTGCTCTTCCTAAACCACTAATATCAGTTTGCAAAAAAACGACATCTTAAGATAATATACCATGATGTTGCAAATGTGGGGATTTTAATAGTCCTCCCTCTTTACCTGAACCCACCCAAAACAGAAGAAACGCACATGCTGTGAAAGATGTAACTTCGAAGCGCCTCTCTTTTACAATCCATTCTTGAACACATACTTTTTTTGCTGTGCACTTTCCCCATGAGGTAGTTCTCTCATCTTGCAGCTAGAAGCTGGAAGCAGTTAAATGCTATAGATCTATTTCCTATCATAAACTGTGAATTTTAAGGTGCCATAAATAAAAACAGGTGCAGTATGAAAACAAAAATATTAATACTCAGTTACCATTCTTTTCAATTAACTGCCTATTCTAAGTCAGGATATGAGCATTAAACCTATTAATGCCCTCAGTCAAAAGGGATCACGATTAAATTTAGACTGTTAAAAAATTTTCTTTGTATATTCTCTGTGAAGTAAGTTCTACCAAACAGTAAAAATTCATTTCTCAAAATAAAAATATAAAAGACAAATACTTGATGAGGCTGTTTGAAATCAAACTTGAACCACAGGAGTCAGGGATGAAAAGGTCAGCTGCCTTGTCTGTTTTTAAATGTCTCAAGCAACAAGAATTCTGTATTATTCCTTAAGAGATAAGTACATTGTCATTCAAACCTTTTCTTATTAACTCTAACTGTAATCTGATTTTATAATCCTTTAATTATAAAACTTACAGTCAACAAGGCAATGCCATGCATGTATGACATCCTTCTAAAGAAATTAGGGATCAATATTCCTTAATCCAGTGCCACCTCAGAGTGATTAATTATAACCATGTCTGTGTTCTGTCAAGAGCCAGTGGTAGGTACACATATTTATCCCATTTATAAACTAAGTAAACTTACCAGACTGATATAGAATGAAAGGCTTCATGCAAGTCTAAGACACATTTCCCACTGTGAGGTAATATCCCAGTGGGAAAGAAGAAAGGCTTTTCAGGATGGAAGCTCAGTGTTAGCCAAGTAAATTAAGCAACTGGTTCCTTCTGTAACAAAGATGAATCTGCATACTTAAGAGAAACAATTTAAAATAACCAGGCTGTCTCTTACAGTAGGACAGAAAAGATTAAACTTCAGAAGGAAACGCTCTCTTGAAGTTCTGAAAGAATTCACAGGGGCACTGGTAGCATGAACTAACATGTTTCATTAAACAAGAGTAATCTGAGCCAATCCTAGAAATCAGAAAAATTAACTGAGGGCAAATTGCAAGCACTGTTACTCAGGCTATCTTGTAGAAACAGTCTGCTGGAAAAAGACTGAGGCTTCCAAGTAAGCTGTCTGCAACAAATGGGAACTAAGGTATAAGGTTTGCACACAGACTAGACTATGGTTCTTCTAAGAATCTGCTCAATAAAAGCAATGACATATTTCTAATTTTCTTAATATCAGACAACATATTAATGTGTTCCAAAAACAAGCTAAGATCAGGAATCTACTACAGTTAAGTGGAGATCACTGTCAAAATGCAACTGGTCAGAAGAACAATCAATAACAGATGTGAAAGTGTAGCATCAATTCCCAGGCGGATGTCTCAGTTTACATGAGTCACAGTTAACAGTGGAGTGTGACTATGAGAGGACTCCACATTAAAATTCTGTCATACTCAGGCTTTCCTTGAGTCTGAACAGTGCAAATGCTGTGAGGGGCAGTGAAATAAAATGTTCTAATATATTCAATTCAATAGATTTATGAAACCTTCTAAGAAATCAGGTCACAACTAATTTTGAAAAAGTTAAAATCTATTGACTTTTTCACTAAAATTGTGGTCAGAGTCTTACTTATAAAAAATATCTTTCTTCAAACACAAACTAGTCAATCCACTTGACAAAGGCTGCGAAAGTCACCTGGGGACTGAGATGCTCACACACTTTATATCATACTATTTCTAGCATTTCAAATGTCATAGTACACATACTCTATGCTGTCATTTTATTATCAGTTTCTAACAGTTCTTGTCGGACTGAAAATATTTGAGGAGCAGGAACCATCTTTGCTGATATCACAGAGCAGTGCAAACACATTCTCAGTGGGTTTCTTTAAGCATAAACATAGCACAAGCAATAGCATCAGCGGATTTTTACACTATTAATAACTATTCACACAAGCAATTCCCCACCTGAAACAAAACCAGTCATTTAGACTAAAAAAGAAAATATGAAAATCATGAAACTGTATTTGAAAGCTGAAGAGTTTGAAGAGAAATTAAGCATTCTTATTTCCCTATTCACATTTCTGTGAGCACTTTGAAAATATCACTTTCAGTTAGTAAATCCAAATATTAAACAATTTTCCTTTTAGCTTCTCTTCCCTGAATCTTAGATCTAGAAATTAATGACTAGCTCAAAATATTGCTATGGTCACAATGGTAAAGGTTAACACGCTCCCACTGCCTGAGTCAAGAGAATTTGAGAATAATCATTACACTCTTTTCCTCCTCTCTTGGCAACTGCTAAAGGCCACTCTTACGAAGTTGCATGAGGATTTGGCTTGACACCATAAGGCCATTTGAAGATTCTGGTTTGTTGCTTTATCTAATTGGGAGATTGGGATGCATTATCAAAATTATTAACCCACAAAATCGTTGGCATTTCAAAAATTAATCTTTGACTTTTAAGGTCAATATTACTGAAAGACTGGGATTTCTTTGACTGCCAATATGCACATACAATTGAGTTGTAATGAGCTCAGTTTCTTCCTTAAGCAAGACAGGAATTTAAATAAAGATATTTTACTGATTTCATTTACCTATATAAGATTGTCCATTCAAATTTCAACTTGATGTGTCTTATATATATATGTCCAAATAAATACACCAAAGGACAGAAACCCTTATGAAGAGAATTAAAGAAGATATACTATCCTACATCAGCTGAGAACTTAATGTGCCATTTTTAGTGCTAAGTTTTACATGTGCATGACAAAAGCTGCAGTTTATTAAATGGGAGCCTCAGAACTTTAGGGATGAGCCTGACTTCTCGTTACTAAGAGACATGGTGACGAAGACAGGTTTTAGCAAGCAAATGGACAAGTTAAAACATCATCAGCCAGCTTGCAATCATGTTAAGACTTGGACACAGAACACTACCGTTGGTCCTCCCCCTCATCTTTCAAACTGAACTGTAGTCATCTGACTGAGGAATCTGGATTGAACAACAGAAAGACAGGGTCCTGGAATTCAGCTGGAGTAAGACTGAGTTTTGACAGGCCAAGTTTTATTGCAGCAGCTCTGGGTCTTTTACATGGTTCCCACTTCTTCTCAGTTGACTTCAGGGCTACCATGTTTCTCTCTTCCTCATATTTTTTTAACAGTGTCAGCACCTTTGCTGACTCCTCTCCATACCAATGTTTGCCCAGTTGGACTTGCATTCTGATAGCAAGACCAAAGCAGAAGCTGTGTCTACTCTTTCCTCAGGTTTTCAATAAACCACACGCACAAACAAACAAACATTAAATCACATTATGCTTTTAACACTCCTGTTTCTGCACACAATGACATTCATCGCATTGTCATACACGTAAGTGATCCTCATAATTCTCAACTGAACAGGAACCCAACAAAAATATGGTAGAATGAATCAAATAAATCCTAGTAAAGTGATATGAAGTGCTACTTATAATTCACAATTTGTATGCACTCAACAAGGAAAATTATTACTTATTTATCAAATTTGATTAGATGCCTCATATCTGTAATTAAAGGTAAGTGTTTTGGATTTTAAATTTGTACTCTTGTTAATTTTAAGAATCATCTATCAAGGAGGATATAAGTTGGCCTGTGAACTTTGAATATTCTCCAGGGTTTTCACGGAGACAGGAAATTCTGCTTGAGATGGTGGATCAGATCACCTCCTCCATCCATCTGCTTCACAGTAAATGGACATGCATACTTAATTTGGGTGTTAAACCATAATAATTCTTTGTGAATTAAGCCCAGCATGCAGCTCAGCCCCACACAGCCACTCACTCTTTCTCCCACAGTGGCATTGGAGAGAGGGGGAAGGATAGCAATGAGAAAACTTCTGGATTGAGACAAAGACACTTTAGTAGGGAAAGTGAAAGCCATGCACAAACAAAGCAAAATGAAGTATGCATTCACCACTTCCCATTGGCAGGTAGGTGTTCAGCTATCCCAAAGAATGCCAGGCTTCATCAAGCTTAGCAGTTACTCGGGAAGGTTAACACTATCACTCGGAATGTCCCTCCAGCTGCATGTGCTGACCATGATGTCATATAGTATGGAATATCCCTTGGGTCAGTTGGGGTCAGCTGTTCCAGCTGTCCCCTTCTAACTCTTTATACACCCGCAGCCTACTTGCTGGTGGGTTGGGGGGAGGAGGAAAGCACTTCAGCAATGCCTAAAACTTCCCTGTGTTATCAAAACTGCTTTGGTCACAAATCCAAAACACAGCACCATATGAGCTGCTATGAAAAACATTTACTCTTATCACAGCCATAAACCAGCAGAGCATTTAACCAAGTTATTTTGCCTAGTATTTTTCAGGACTTGCAGCACACCTAGGCTTTTTTTGAACAGTCTCCGGAACCCTGTCTGGATACCTTTGGCATCTCATATGATGCCAGGTGTCTGTAACCAGGCAATAAATAAGTTACGAGCACCTAATCATTACAGTGTACAGCACAGCACTCTATCCAGCTCACGTGTTTGATTCTTAAGAACCACTGAATACATGCGTAGCATAAGTGCTTAGGAAAATCAGCATGAGTCCTATCCTACAAATGGAACAGCCTTTTGCAAGACTGGAAGTGTAGCTTCAACAGTTTATTAGAAAAAATTGCGTGCACTTTATTCCTTGGTTCAAAGAGTATTAACATTTTTGCAAGTGTTTTTAATTATGAGATTTTTGTAAACAGTGACTTTAAAATGTAATGTGAAATTTGCCCAGCTTGATGAAAGCAATTTAAAAAATCCCTTATAGCAGTCATCAACTTAGATTTTTAATTGTCTAGAAAGCTTTTCTACAGAGATAATTATACAGAGCTATTTTGACAAATACTAAAAAGACTGAAAACCAACTTCAGATCTCCAACCAGATTTTTGCAGTGTTCTGATGTAAGCCACACCACCGTAAAGCTCTGAACAGAATTAGCAGCCTTACTCTTTCATGCTTAACTCATCACATCTATATAATGGGAAATTGATAGTGTCAATACAATTGCAATTAATGTCTATACTCATGTTAGAACAGCAAGCAATGGAGTTACTTCAGGACAGCACTGAAAGTCCAGACTAGCGAGCAGGAATCCTTAGTCATGCCAATGTTTGTACTGTTTCTGGAATTTAGTGTAACATCTGCATTGTCACCCTGAACTGTATAGATGAAGCAACACACTGAACACTAGTTCAGACAGCTTTATGCCATATTCAATTCTTCAGGTAACAAGCCCAGGTTATCAAAAACAGTGTTGATCAGCACAGCTTGGTTAACTGGAAATACTGACTGATGCAGTGAAAAACTAGAGCAGATGTCACTAAATCGTTATCATTTAGAGTGACGCACCATTTTATGTCAGAATGTATATCTGTATGTGTAAGTGTACATACAGCCAAACTACAGATCAAAGCACAAATGTTCCATGAACAGCACTCACAACCAGTATCATAACAGCTTGTCATCAGAAGTTACCTTAAGCTCAGTTCAGAATTTATGCAAATTTCATTGAACTAACTGCCACGGAAACAAGTTTCAAGGTATAACAGAGAACAGCATTGGTCCCCGTGACAAATCAACCGGCTTACACCTTAACTATTAACACCATTCAACCACACAGAGATGTCATTTGGAGCCCTGCCCTGGAGCACACCAGCTGTGAACCAGAGTTTGATGTCATGCACAAACTTGGTAAAGGTGCATTCTCTCACCTTGTCCAGACTATTGATGAAAACATGGAACAGGATAGCCCTCAAGACAAAACTCAGAGGAACTCAGCTTGCAACTGGCCTCCAGGTAAAGTACACACTGTTAACCCCTTTCCTTCAGACTCAAACATCCAGCCAGCACTCTACCAAGCTACTAATCCCCCCAACTACACTGTAACATTCCTCTCTGAATACATACATGCTCTGATGCTCTGGTAAGCAGGGTTAAAAGCTTTCACAGTCCTGGAAGAAAAGAGCCACCACTTCCCTACATCCATAAACCCAGTTGCTAATGCTTAACTTGTAATAAAGGGCAGTCAGGTTAGTCAAGATTGATTTACCCTTGATAAACTCATGCTGAATATCACCTACCACCTTCACATGGGCAGTATGTGTTTTTTTCACACCATGGTATTACAAGGGGTGAAGTATGGTTGATGAGCCCCTACCTGGAGTTCCACTGACATTCCCACTCACCCTTTAAGATGAGTGCAACATCTGTCTGTCTGTTTCCATTCATCAAGGACCTCTCCTGGCCTCCATGACCGGCCATAGATGATAGTAAACAGCCTCACAATGGCACATGTTCTCTCTGTGCCTTTCACATTAGTAATTAACAGTCTCAGATCCTCTGCAGTCTCTCTGCCACACCAAAAATACAGGCTTTAAATCTATGGCAAGCAGTAAACTTTCTGTGATGGCATGTCTGCTCAGCAGCTAGATGCGTCCATTCCCATCAAAAGCGGATCTCCATCTTGGTGCTGATAAAGTCCAACTCTCTCATAGATCCTCCTTAGAAGAGCTTGTTCCTCTGTATTGCTGTTATAGCACAGTATCCATGTCTATAAGATCAGATCTGACATCAGAGAAGCCTTTGTCCTACTCCAGAAAATCAAAAGCTTCAAGCCTGTCTCATCTTGCAGGTCTCCATCCATGAGTCACTCAAACATAGCCTCTCTATATATGTCTTTTTTTCTCTATGAAGAGATCTTCCCAATGAGGTAAGAACCTTGCCTCTTCTCTCTGTAAAGTTTCTATGAAGCTCCAGTCAACCCTGTTTTTTCCTCTCTAATAGCACACAGCTTGCTCATCTGCCCCCTGTAATATTTCACAGAATCATAGAATCATTTAGGTTAGAAAAGACTTCTAAGGTCATCCCACCCTCACTCTTTCAGGTAGTAGTAGAGAGCGATAAGGTCTCCCCTGAGACTCCTTTGCTCCAGGGTAAACAACCCCAGCTCCTTCTGCTGCTCCTGGAGACACTCCCTAGACCCTTCGCCAGCTTCGCTACCCTTCTCTGGACACACTCCAGCACCTCAAAGTCTTTCTTGCTATGAGGGGCCCAGAACTGAACACAGGATTTAAGCTGCAGCCTCACCAGTGCCAAGTACAGGGGGACAATCACTGCCCTGCTCCTGCTGGCCACATCATTGCTGATACAGAAGAGGATGCCCTTGGCCTTCTTGGATACGCTGGCTCATGTTCAGCTGGCTGTTGAACAGCACCTCCAGGTCCTTTTATTGCTGGGGACCTTTCCAGCCATTCTTTCCCAAGTCTGTAGCATTGCTTGGAGTTGTTGTGACCCAAGTGGGGGACAAATTTCCACCCAGCAATGCAGGGCTTTTACCACCACTCATTTCCAGCAAGTGAGACCACTGTGTTCCACAGGCAGTCCTAGGTACTCCAGATCAAGAGAGATCCATCTTTTCATGACTTTCATCTGGGTCAGAGCCTCTGATATGCCCAGGTATCATCCCCACACAGGAGACCAAGTCCTGTAGAGCATCACCACCTGAACTCCCACATAGCCTAGGGCAGCCTCCAGGTGCTGCTGCCTGTTGTCCCTGGGTGTTCATCCCAGCCAGGCTGAGACCCTCTACCTACCGTGCACCTGTAGGCTCCTTCTACACAGCAACACAACAATCAGAAAACAGAAAAAAATCAAGGACCCACCAATTATGAAGGAGATAACATCAAAAAGGAATAAAATCTGGCAAGTCCAAGTGCTGGATTTGCACCTAGGACAGAGCAACACTGTACACAATTACAAACTGGGAGAGGAGTATCCAGAGTGCAGCCCTGCAGAAAGGGATCTGGGCATGCTGGTCAGCAGAAGCTTAGTGTGAGTAAGCAGTGTGCCCTGTCAGTCCAGAAGGAACTTGCCATAAGATAAGCCACCACAGGGGGAAATTAAGATAAGCAGATCTCTCTGCCCACCTTACATTTACTGGTAAATAAAACCCGCATTATTGACTCAGGCGTACAGCCTCATTTGCACCTTAATTTGGGCAAAGGCATCTCTCACTAATGTGATCATAACACACAGGAAGCATCCTACCTTTTCCAAAGCAATTGTCAGCCTTTCTTTCAGTCAGTACTTGGAGTGAGTTACAATTCAGTCGAGTTTTCTGAATTCAAGTGTCTTTAGGTAACAGTTTACTGTTTGACCTACTTTCTTCAGAATAGTTCAGACAGACATTCTACATCCACAGTAACATTTTCTGTCCACTACTGTCAAGATATTGAACATTGCCTAAGGTCTCAGTTGAGCTCTGACCTTTCTAATTATTCATTCAAACATGATGCATCAAAATCTATAGCCAAGGTCTACTAAGGCAGACCCAGAGGAAATCCAATCCATTTTTCTCTGGAAGGACTTAATGGGAGCTGTCAGATGGAACTGTAGATGCCACCAGAATGCTTGAAGCTTATGTGCCATTCATAACTGAAATATAAATCCAGTTGGCTGAGGTAGACATAATTTTCTTCAAAGTAGCTGGTATGGGGCTACGCTTTGGATTTGTGCGAGGAACAGAGTTGATATGCACATATTTTCAATATTGTTGAGCAGTGCTTGCACAGAATCTTTTCTGCTTCTTGCACTGTCTGGACAGTGAGGATGCCAGAGGTGCACAGGAAGTTGGGAGGGGACAAAGCTGGGACACCTGAACCCAACTGACCCAAGGGATATTCCACACTATATGGTATCATGCTCAGCATATAAATTTGGGGGAATAAGAAGGAAAGAGGGACATTTAGAGTAATGGCTTTTGTCTTCCCAAGTCACTGTTACATGTGATGGAGCGCTGAGAGCTTTCCTGGAGATTGACAGAGTGCGTGCCTTAAATTATGTCTCCCCTGGTGAGGGAGACCCCTTGATCTTTGCCAGTAGTTTGAGAGATAGATGGGACATTTTCGCGTTCAGCTTCTTTCAGATATTTGTTTATTAAAGTTTTATCAGAGAGATAGAGGCACCAGCCAGGCTCAGACGCAGCACAAAGCAGAGAATGCAAGAAATGCCAACTTACCAAGATTACACAGCCTTTTTATAGGTAAATTATCCCATTAGAACTTAAAATGAAAGATGTTTTTTTTCCACCAATGTACAGTAAATAATCTTGTCACATAGACAGGAACTGTGGAACTTTCTATCCAATTATGCTAAACTACTTTTGCCGCAGAATATGGGGTGCTAGAAGAAGGAGGACTAGAGAACAACAACTATCCTCCATCTTGGAGCTTTTACCTTTTATCTATTTACTATATTAGCAAACCCAAAACCTCTAAATTCTTCACCCTGTGACAATCTTACATAATATTCCAGCACCTAGTTTACACCTGTGTGGATTCTAAATCTTCCCAGAGAGTAGGTAATTTTCTCCATGGATGAAAGTCAAAACCAGTGTTGTCCAGGGGGGTAGAATCCTTCAAAACAGGCAGAGAAATATTCTCTGCACTCTGGATTCCCACAGAGATCGCTGAACACCTCCCTGCCCATGAGAAGTTGTAAAGGAATTCCTTGTTTTGTCTTGTTTTGCTTGCATGGTGGCTTTTACTTTACTTATTAAACTGTCATTATCTCAACCCACAAGTTCTTCATTGCCATCTGGGTTTAAAACACACAATAACTTTGTATCTGTGATTAACTTGAAACAAATTCTATTTCCTTTATCACTGTAATCCATGTAACTATGTAATTCTCCTTTTTCTCTATAATCTATGAGATTCTCTGTCTCTTTAAAGCTGTAAACTCTCAGGGTAAGGGATGTCTCCAAGTATTACTAGATAAAGATGACAGAATTTTCATCATTAGTTAAGACTAAGTCACTATCTTTATTGAAGTAATTATGCATGCACACCCACAGATACAAAGAATCAGTGCTTCATTGCCAAGAGTGGGATAGCCACAGACTTCAATTCAGCTACTTCAGCATAAAGTGCTCACTACACTAAATATAGTTCATATTAAAAATATTTACTCCAATTTCCATTTTATAATGTAAATGTACTGAGACATTCAGCTTGTTAACATTACGTTGTCATTGAAAGTAGTTCTCACTAGCCAATACCATCTGTTTATGCCCAAATATTTTCCTTCCATTCATGCTAGATGAAAGTAACAGTAAAAACAGTCTGCTACAGAAAAGAAATGTGCTAAATGTGCTGATACACATATATATCAAGAAAAGCCATTTTTAATACTGCTTTACTGCATACCCAAAAATTGAGCTGCTGCTTTTGAAATCCAGTAGAGTAAAAAGTGAAAAATTCTTGTATCTGATACAACAAAGCCAAAGGAAGAATTTCCATTTACTGACATATATAAGTGTTAAGACTCTGATTCCAATTACTTTAAAAGAAATCTTAGAGAAAGTAGAGAATAATTACTACAACAAGTAGTAAACACTTGTAGGATTCTTCTATGTGTTGGCAACATTTATGTTTCAGACCTCATCTTCCATGAACTGAAAAGGAAGAGTCACTTGGTTGAGGCATTTTTTTTGTATTTATCCAAATGACATTTTTCATCCTCTGTAATTCTTTACAGAACTTTATATTCTCTTCCATTTAGAAATACTGTTCCAAGTGATCCCCATTCACTGTTTGCCTTCTGCCCTTGACCCCAACTATGTTCTGTTTTCTAGTCATGATTTTCATGAAGTAATAGACAAAAAAACAACCAGAAGGTTGTCTCCAGCAAGGCAAACTAGCTATGCTGGCATTTAAATCTACTTTTATTTGGCAGGGGAAACATTTATAAATGTTTCTTTAAAACTATTTACATTAAGATTCTTAATATATCACTGAGGGAAGGACCAGAATCTCCCTCTGGAACCATATAGACTCCAATAAAGTCTTTTCAGTTGGCTTTGTTATCTGTATTGATTTCTGGTCTCAGTTGCATTCAGCATGGAAGACAAATAGCCTCAGTAACCAGCAGCTCTTTACATCAGTTGCCCTCTTACAAAGTCTCTTTTCCAGCTGGAACCAGGAAAATTTTTTCACCTGCAGTTTACACAGAGGAACCTATGCAGAGGTAGATAATAGGAACAAATATAAAAATTTATAGCCTGCCTTGTCAAAAAAGTGTGTGCTGTGACTAGACAATTTTCTGAGAAATGGTTTGGAATTTATAGGCTAGTTGGTGATGGAATGTTCTTAAACATTTTTCTCTTACTTGTGTATTGTTGAGTTGGTGGCAAGAAGGGAAGCTATTGTGAAATAATCTTCCCATGTTGCAGCACTGGTCACCAGTTACATTCCGTTAAACAATGGGTTTTATACTTTTCTCCCATAAATTGACTTTTCTACCAGTTTTAGGCTCAGGGTCTTCTACTAAGTTCAGGAAGAATATTTCCATTCAGTTTAATGAGCACTGCATTATTGCTCTTGTATGTACTAAATTTGTATTTCAGTGTGGAAAATGTTGACGTTGAGGAAAAAAAAATGAACCTTCATTTAAAATTAAAAGACCATCATTTAAATATCTCATCACACCCTGTTACATATGGTTTTCTTTTAGCATCTGTAAGTCACAAAGGTGTTTTCAGTGGTGTGGTTTTGACATAAAGTAATACCAAGTGAGTGAGTCAAATTAACCAACAACTCAAATAAACATACCCTGATTCAGGTGTATATTAACATGATAGGTGCAAATGATAAGATCAAACCAATGGTAATGATTTTTATCATTAGGCAAAAATATCTTTCATTCTCTCCCCTAATTAAGGCTTTATACATAGAAAGAAATAATAGTTCTGTGTGACTGAAGATGACATTAGTCAATGCTGAAAATTTTTGAAGAAAACAAACCCAAGATACCAAGAGCTTTGGAAACCATTTCTATACTAAGGAAAAAAAACCCAAACACATAAACACACATTTACATACATGCATGTCTTTAGATATACATACTTAAATGTATCTCAGCTGAACACCTAGTGGGAACATGAAAACTAATACTGATTTTTTGTACTGTTCATTTTCTAGTTTTCATACCTATGAATAAACAGCTGGAAGTGTTTCTAATGGGAGTTTGATCTGCTGATAGCAAAGGCTATGAAAAAAATATATGGCAGTTTCCCAATTTCCATCTGATAAACAAATAACTCTTTTTGAAAGAGGTTTACAATGAGTTTCAAGAAACAAAGCTATCAAACAAAAAAATAAGCTGCAAAGTGACAGGACATAGAATATGTGACTGTTCTCAACAGTTATATTTATTGACTGACTCACCAAATACGCAGCAACAATTTATCAAATGTTTTGGAGATCAGAATGACTTCTATGCAATGCTTTGGTTTACAAACCAATTTTCTTCCCAGAAAAGCTATTTTTGGTGTGTCATTCTGAATTCCTGTATCACTGCTAGAAGATATTTTAAAACACATTTCTATGTTAACAGAAAATAGTGCAGCATTGTAGCCAAAAATGGATCTTGATAGCTGCCATTTATAAACAGAGATTCCTAGACAGAACTTTTTGTCCATAACCTCATTAAAACCCCAAAGAAGAAGAGATACTAACCTGGCTTTGACCTGAGATGCTATTTAATTAGTAGTGCTGCATTACAAATGTGAGATTACGTTTCGAGCTGTTCCATGAGACACAGATGATCTGTTGAGAAGGTCATTTTTAGACCAGAGGTAGAGTTAGAGATTGTGGCCACCACCTACGTCCTTGTTCTCCTGGACCCATGAACATGACACATTATACATCTTCTGGAGCTTTTAAACAATTCAGGGTATTCATTCCTACAGAACAGCATAATAAGAAGAAAACACATGTTTTTATACTTGAAGGATAATTAGTGACTTAATTCTTCCAGGGTATCCAGCTAGCCAATTTTTTACAAGGCTGCACAGGGGAAAGGCTTTCTTGCCCTAGAAAGCAATCATCTCGTGATATGAAGCGTGAGCTTTCCTTTATTAAATTTGTGATGTTAGACATCAAGTCTGTCCATCACAGACTGATATAAAGAGGTAAATTTCCTCTTCTCCCTCCCCCAACTGTCCATTTGTTTAAACGTTCTTTGCTCTTTTCTGATGCATGAGAATATAAAGGATTTACCAAAGTCAACCACTATAAACTTAGTAATTCTGCATGTCTAAGTTAGTTGCTCTTGATTTTTTAAATTTTGTGCTATCTAGTGACCCTAAATTTTATCTAAAGCTTTAGTTAAATAATTACTTCAATTTCTCTGCTCTTTTTCATGTGCGCTAGTTTGAAAACAAACCAGTGAGAGATCACAGGTCAGAATTATAATTTAATAGGAAAATTAAAAACAAATGCAATAGTACAAGAACACTGACAGAGTCAGGATACAACCTGACACCCTGTCAGTCAGGGTGGTGGTAGCAGTCCAGATGAAGTGGTCCTGTTGAAGCTGTGATCCAGTAGAAACAGTCTGGCCTTCACCTGAATGTCCAAGGGCAGCTCTTGTCCTCTGGGAATCCAGTAAGTAAGGGCTCCTTGTGCTGTTCCAAACCCCAGATTATATCCAGGTGGGAATGCTTGGTTCTTCCCCCTGGGCGGAGCATCTCACAATGGGCTGATGTAATTCTATGAGTCATGCAGTGGGTCCTTGACTGCCCATTAAACAGAGATAGCCTCTGGAGGGAGTTATCAAGGGTGAGTCATGGTAGGAGGTAAGAAGCACAGCCCCACCTGCTTTAACAGCTTGTGAAGATGATAATAGAATACATGCTTTTGGTTACATCTTACATTGTAACCTAGGACATCATGTCACATTTTCAAACTGATACTTCTTAAAAGTAAAGGACTAATTAGGTACAATATAGAACAACTGAGTGTGTCTGGAAGAAAGAAACATACGCATAAAAATAATTATTTCATGTTTTTTAAATGACTGTAGATAATTCTGTTTTCTCTGTAGAAGTACTAGAAATGCAGATATATTCCCAGGCAAAAAGTCTATTAGGTAGAAGTGGTATTACAAAGTTAGGGACTTTAGAAAAGTTTTTGCAATAATAAAGGCATAACCAGTTCTGTTATACAAATTTTCCAAAGCGTGTAACACTAAACTATTTCTGTTCCAACTCAAGCCACTGACCACTGGAGCTAGGTTATGCCAAAAGCGAGTGTACCATTACAGAAAAAAAAAAAAAAAAAAAATGGAGCCTCTTTTAAGAGGAATAGATTTTCTGTATAGAAGTACATTCTACACATTCGTCTCTCAGTCTATTCAATACATAATCAGATTTCCTTTTTCATTCAGTCAAGGAAGGTTCATGAGAACAAATTTAAGCGAGGTCATACTGTATGATACTGGAAAGCAGAAAAAGTTGCAGAGTCAGAAACTCAACTGAGTTTAAATGCATTCTAAAATTTCAAGGTGAATGAGCCTTTATTACTTTATATCAGCTGGTGATCTATAGCCTTATTTTTATGTTTACCCATATCAACAGTAGTCCTTCCTTCTCTCTGAATCTTTAGAAGAATAAAGTAAAAGTCTGAGTCTTACAAGAGCAGATATTTGACCTAATTGGCAGCAATTTGTTCAGCTAGTCCAAAGCATCCCACTGAAATATTTCAGTCATCATGTAATTTACACACTGAATTAGTCAACAATCGTTTCTGTAAGTAGGAACTTGTTCTTTATTCTCTGTGCTTTACCAAAGTTCAAAGGAAAGACAGAAATATGCGGTTATTGTGGACAGTGTGCAAGGCTGAAGTAATTAAAGTTAAGATTTACTTTATATCTACCTAGTCTTTCTAAATTACTGAAGCTCTATCTGAAAGATCCTGACAGCCTAAAAGAAATATAAAAGAACCAGGCATGTAGCCCTTTCTTATCTTAGTGTCAGAAAAGAAAGAAAAAATTACAGCAGCAATCATATGTATTAAGTCATCAGCTCATAGTTTCCAAGACAGTATGAAACTATTTTCTTCTATATAGAAAAAAAAAAGTACAGCATTTATACGGCACAAATTTTCACAAAAGGACAGGTTTTCCCTTCAAATAGGATAAACGTTAATGTGTAAGGTAAAGAGGTAGAAGCTTTTCTGCTTCAACAAAATACAAGTATGCCGTGAGATGCAGAACCTGGGCCTGAATCTCTGGCAAAATAAAATTACACAAATTTTAAGAGACAACAAGTACTCAACATCCATTTACATACAAGGATATGCACTGGAGAGTCACAAGCCAGACCTTTTCACTGTAGAAAAGCATGATTATCCTCAGTGTGTTAGACTGCGTCTTTCATGCAGCGTGCACAGAGTGGCCAAGGGCACATAAAATATACTCCAGCAGAAACAAGCATCAGAAGATCATCTGTGCTTCTCTGCCGCAAAGACACTCTGAACTCAAATACAACATGGCTAAGAGCCAGCAGGGTGGGAAGAAAAACAAAATTCCTGCAGATCTCAGGGTTCCATTTCCTATCCCAGTATTCAGTTTCAATACACACATTTCAAGCAATATCTTAAAAGTATCTGATGAGGCTAAGGCCTGTAATAAAAAGTGCATAAGAAATTTAACTTGTATCAGTGGAGGTTCACAAAAAATCATTTGAGGATCTGGACTGAAGTGCTTTCTAACCCCAAATCCTGTCAAAAATCTGTAACAGAACACACACTTTAACCTAGCTTTTAGTTCACAACCTTTTGTATAGGAAGTAAAGTTATGCTTCCTAATTTATAAGATGCAATTCAGTTTTTGCAAATAAAATAGCAACAAGTGTAGAGTGGTAGATGTGGCAATTTTTAATGTAAAATTGATTTGATATCATCTTTCTTAAGCAATTGGAACTTCAAATATTCAGCATATAAGTAATCAGTGCTGCTGTTAATTCTTCACATATAGGTTTTTTCTGTAGCAGAGGAGCAATGCACCATCTGTGTGTAAGCTTGGTACTAATTGCTATTACAACAAACATTACAGTTGATTATCCAGACTTAAAAATTATAATAAATACAAGTAAAATTGAAGACAGCCTTTTCATGTTCCCCTCTTTCCACTACCTAATAAAGCACAAAATGTTTAATACAGAATGAAATATTCTTTTTTAAACACACTGCTCACAAGCATATTGAAGGAACTCAGTGTGCCATTGGTCCATATAATCCCTCCTTGATTACAGCCACTGATAATGACAGTATTTGAAGGACAATGGATTTTGTTCGAGGCTATGAAGTAGAACATAATAAATCCTTTTAATAAAACATAAATTTAAAAGGCATTTAAGAAAAACACCAATCTACAATCACACGATTTTTGAGTTTCCAAGTGTAACACTATTACTTTTCTAGGGTGATAAAAAAATAATGATATTTTTTGTATCCTCAGGCTTTGCTTTAGCTAGTAAAGTATACCTGGCCAGGTCCTAACTTTGAGTGCTGACATATGATCATATATATTGCCTAACTGTTCGCCTGTGCCTTGACAGGGAACACACCAAATTAGTACCTTCCCAGACAACACTTGTACAAAGACTAGGGAATGGCATGGGCCAGGGACTCTTGAAGCAGCCTACCTGGAAGAGATTACCTGTTTTTTTAAGGAGAAGTGAGTTAAACTCTGAGGACAGAGCTATGATTTCCATGAAAAAGAAGTTGTTAAGAAAGACTCCTCAAAGCCACCACTACTCAGAGTGGCTCACTAGCAGCAAGGTCAGTCTTAGTTAAGACAGGGAAACAGAGACTGAGCTGAAGGAGGACGAGAGAAATCTTTCTTACTGCAAGTAGATCAAGCATAGTTTCTTCTTTCTTTTCCTCTGCCTCTATCAGATATTTGTATCTTCTGCCTGGTTATTTATGCTGTCAACAACATTTTGAGTTAGGTTAGTCCAAGTGTGATTTAAGATGCCTGGTTAACACCAATACATTTCTTCCTCAAAGGCATGCCAAATGTACAAACTGAGATACTGGAATATTTTGCTGTCCCGAAGAGCTACAGCTTCCTATAATTCAATGCATCCAAAGGGTAGCTGAATTTAAGCTGAACGAGACAGATGAAGAGGTGATGCCCCTGGGCCTAAGGGAAGCAGACACATCCCACAGCATCCTCTGTAACATGGAAAGATCTTTCCATGCAAAAAGATATGAGGGTGCACATATGAACCCAAAGGAATGCAGCATGGAAAGGGTGCACACAAAAATTGTAGCATGTCACTTGCTGTCAGGAGCAGAAAATAAATTCTAGAAAACTTCATTTACTAACAGAACTGTAGCCTCAGTAAAGTGGAAAACCATTGGAAAAGCTGGCTAAACAGGTATAACTATTGAATTATAAAGAGTATGAAGTCAGCCTCAAAATTAAAGCCCCTAAATACTACTAAAATATTAGGTATTATGCTAGTCAATTTTTGGATTATATGGTTTGGTCACTCTCATTAATATTCAACACATTTAATTTATCATTAGTGATATTAAAATATGGATAGAAATATTTAATACTAATGTCTGTATAGTAAATATTTTCCATTGACATTGTAAAACAGGGCTGAGAAATACTATAAATTTTGAGTAGATCATAAGAAAACATCTATTTAAAGAATGGGTGGACTTTCCTTTGCTAATGTCTGTAGACCGAAGCAATCCATTTTTATCTATGTCATCCTCTAGAAAAATGAGTTATAATTTAACATCCTCAAATATTTCAACAGGATATTTTAAATGGTTTATAGAGTTAAAAATAGTTATAGTAGAAGGGAAAGATTTTCAGAGGCACAATGGGAATTAGAGCACTTGTTACCCTCTGAGTACCTCCATCACTTCTACTAATTTATCTTCCCAAGCCTATAAAGAGCAGAGCTTATTTTTGTTATTTGGGGACTGCAGTTTGTGTCAAGGACAGACCACTCAACAAATGCCTGATGGATTAATTTTCTAACAGAGCATAAATACTTTTTTCTTTGAATAATGGTCTAGGTCAAGGACTGAAACTACAGGTGAGCCAAAGTCTGCTATCTCACCGCATCTAGGCTATAAAATCTAAGATACTTAATAAGCAAAGTCATACTGAAAGATTGACACTTTGATCTACCAGGTTCTCAAAAAGAAAACAGCAAATGAGCATAAAGAGTGGGAGAAAAAAAATTCTTTATGATGTATCCTTAGAGTAAGTAAGGTAAATGGGGCCTCTATTCATTCTTCCACTAATCAGTCTCCCTGCATCTCTCAAGGACAGGAGTGGACATGACTGCTCTGTGGATATACAACCAGGTTGCCAGAAAGCCATGACTCCCCAGCTGCCTGGAGAACAGAGTCTGTGGGAACATGCCGTGGCTCTTTCTGGCCCTGCATGGAAACTTCCCTTCCTTCAGAAATCACTGGCTGTAACTGAGTAACTGTGGCATTGTCAATAAGTATTACTATTCAGAAATCTACTCCCCTGAGTATCTTCAACAAGGCCTTTTATTTGGTCCCAACAATTTCCTGCTTTGTACTTTTGAATAGATTCAGTCCACAAATGGAGTATGTCATCACACTTCCAATCTCATGCTCAGTTTATGAAGGAGTGTCAGGTGTAGTTTCCTCTGGTGTAAGGGTAAGGAGTTGCACTGAGACTGTGCTGTTGTTCACATCAGTTACTAATTCAGAAAAATGTCCCATCAAAATCTTGTCAGTATTGTCAAAATTATCAGAAAAAAAATAAAATTAAAATAACTACCATGTTCTTCTATAGTGTTCAGATTAGTGTCCAAGGAGAATCAGTGTTTAAATTAGCTCACTCCTCAGTCTTTTCCTGTTACTATTTCCTGGAAGATTACAGACAGTATTATTACACTCTCTAGCTCAATAATATGACAGAACTGCTCTCCCAAAACTCAAAACACGCTATTTGCAGCTAAGAATAATATAATGTTTTTTCTTTCATGTTTATGGCCATGGGGTTTACTGGAGTGCACTTGAATTAACAGGAAATTTCATCCATTGTAAAATGTTACCAATAAATGGATTGTCTTGTAACTGACATAGCCCAAGTGTATAAAATGAATCATGATTTCTGTATACTGCAATACAACCATCAATGTCTATTTTTAAAATCTCTGTATCATGTGGATTACTATTGTAATCACTTCATCTTTAGCTATATTTAGCTAAGAGTTAAAGACAACATGGGTGTCTCATCTCTAGCCCATCTAGACAACTACCGATTCATTTATATATTGTATCTTTTGATTAAGTTAAAAATAAGTGTTTGAACTAATTATTTATTTATACAAATGTTAAAAATCAACAGTATTTTAAAATTGACAAAAATGTCAAACCACTTTAGAGTACAGACTAAAAATAGGAGATGATGGATGGTTTCAAGCTTCTGAAACAATACTTTCATGAGAACAGGATTGGATCTTACTGAAGAATGTGAAAAACACTGACTTCTTTTTTAAGCAACCTCTTGTGATAATAAAAGATAACAGATCATAGACAAATGATTCAGAAATTATTCAACCTGTCACAGCATAAAGTTGCTTCAATGCAACATATTCACGAACCGCAGAAAGTCTTTCTGTTTTAATTAGAACTTGAATCACCTTGACCTTTCCTAGCACAGAGCAGAGTGCCCCTCTGAACCAACAGCAGCATCTGCATCCTCATTCCATTTTAATCAGAGCTCAATTTGGATTTCTATGTCTCGGCAATCAGTGCATCGCAGAGCAAGGAAACTGCAGAAATAAATGAGATGTTGCCTTGTTCCAGCTGATTAAAACATGATTCAAGGTGACTTTTAGGTGACACTACAAGTTGTCAGAGCAGCAGTGTACTTTTCTTTATGATGGAAAAAAATGTGTGAGGGATGTTTATTTCCCCTATCTGAGATAAGTGACAGAATTGAAATGAGAGCACTGGTGTGTCCATGAAAATACATCAGTGTTTAAAGAATCCTATTATTAGACACAGTGGAAACTACATCTCGGATAAGCCTCCCATACTGTGGGTAATTATCACAAGCCAGAATGCTAATTGCTTTTCGATCTGCTCTGTGCCTCCGATGAGTCTTGTTGAGGGCTACTGGGGCTGTACCAGACACTAACACTTAATGAGACCAAGTTTATCAAAGTACAGCATCAGCTATTACCAAGTGAAGAACAGGAAAAATACACCTTAAAATGAAAAGAGGGAAAGAAAAAGAGATGAATCTATGGGACCACAAGAAGAATTAAACTAAAAAACATTTTCATTATAATTTCTTTTCTGGTGTTAAGTAATTATGTCTTCATCACAGATAAAAAAGATAAAAGTTTGCATGTTATGGCTTGGTTACTTAGAAAGGTGAGTATTTGTTCTGTATTTTAAAAAGTTTGCTTGTTATTCTATTTACACAAGAGAAATTAAGACTTCATAAAGCATTTTTCCTTTCAGTTATGACTATTATACTTAAGAACAATCAAGGGTGGGTGTCCATATATTTTTTAATTTTCTTGTGAAAAGGGACCAAAAAAATATTAAATCGGAAACCATCTTCTGGATAATCTACCATGTCTTTGATGGTAGATTTCAGTTTATACCCTGAGACTCCAGAAAATATGTAGGATGGGCAATGAGCATTTTCCAGAAAGCCAACCCAATAAAAATTACCGTTCTGAAGAAAAGTGGGAACATTCTCGCATTTCTCCATTTTACAGTATTTGTTATCTTATAATTAGATCTTTTTCATGAAGTCAAGGAACAAGGTAGGCCATTTCTCCAATAAGTATTCAAGGTATCATTAAAACATGGTAAGATGTATTGAGTGCTTTAAGGACATAATAGTGAAGTCACCAAAGTTCTACTGAAAAACTTAAGGAAAGGGAGAAACAACCCAGCATCAGTGCTTCTGATGTAATTACTTCTTCTTATCGTCTCTAAATTAGAGATTAGAAAAGGAGGTGAAGCAAGGTATGCATCTCTAAGGCAGAGAAATGTGTCTTTGACTTTAGTTCTGCAAAAACCTGTCAGTTCTCAGTGCCGACAGTTTCAAGTGCAGACGTCAAAAGAGCAACGCAACACCAGAGAACATACGTATGACCAGTTAAGTTAAGGACCTCAACAGCAGTGACACTGGTCACAGCAGCTGTGAAGATGAAAGCAAACCTGAGTAGATCAAGTGAGCAGATTATATCACAAAATTTGAATGCAGCTGTCAGCATTTCTGCATGTGTGTATTCATTCACCTTAACAGAAAATACTTTGCCATTCTTGTCACTATTTAAAACAGTAAGACAGACTACTGCAAAATAATGATTTTAAACCTACTCTTCATACAATCTCTAAGCCCTACAATTTCACACAAGATGATGAAGTCAAGCTAGTCTATTGCTAGTAGGCTGCTTTGAGTCTACATCTCTCAGTACTTCAAAAGAAAAACTTTTAGGAGTGTAATTCAAGAGAAACAGATAAAAAAATCACAGAACACAGATTTACATA
Organism: Rhagologus leucostigma; assembly: GCA_013397725.1. Lineage (NCBI taxonomy): Eukaryota > Metazoa > Chordata > Aves > Passeriformes > Rhagologus > Rhagologus leucostigma. The sequence continues at coordinate 126,810 of VZTD01002158.1, forward strand.
TAAGAAATAAACATTAAGCTCTTCATCTGATTGAATTCTCTGTTTCTCTTGTAATCATAATTGTTATTACATGGTATTATAGTCCCTGACATCTGCCTCTCATAATAGGTGCAAACTTTATTTCTAATAAGGATTTTCAACATCTGAATCATTGCCTTAACCGTACATTGCTCCATCTCTAGAGTAATCTCATCTTCCCTCAGAAATAGTGACCTACTTCCAAGATGAGGTCTAACAATTGGGTTATTCAGTAACAATACTGCTTTTCTTTTCTTTTGATTTTCCTGAGAATAGTCTATTTGCCTTAAAACTGTCTTGCCCTCATTTTCTAACACTTTTTAGTCAAGTAAACTCTTGATAGCTTGTCTTAATATCAAGTATTATTGCCAATAAGATAAATATGCCTCAGCAGCGACTATAACATTATTCTCTGAATTCTCAGTACAATCAGTCAACAAAAATACTTCATTTCATACACCATTTGCCACTTCTATAGGAATTGCAGAAGATACTGCAAACGAATTCTAAAGTGAAAGTTTCGAAGCAGCAGTGGATGCATGATGCATGTGCAAGATCACCCTCTACCAGTTTTTTCCACCTCTCATCATTGTGATCCATACAGGATGGGATTAAACTTTGGAATGAAAACTACAGAAAAGCCACGAAAAGGAGAAAGAAAACATTCAGACAGAAAAGATAGCTACATGGTAGATCTTTGTGCACTGTGTGGACCAACTCTTATTCAAGAGATCATGACAGTAATTGGGTAAAGCAGCATTTGAACAACTAAAAAAGGAGGGGGGGAGGAGAGAAGAAAGGATAAAATAAGGCAAGCTCCATCTAGCTGGTATAAACACTGCAATAAGGGTATCACTTTACCCACAGTATTATCCTCCTGCTGAGTCATATTCTTTCCCCATTTTATTATTGTATGAAACAGAAGGTAGCACCAGCATAGCTGAAAGATGACACAGAGACCTCTAAAGGCAGGTAACACACTGCATCAGGAATCTCTGAATCTTAGAAGTCTCTTCACAAGGAATGAATCTCAATCTCATGTGAGCTGTTTCTACTTTCTTACTCTCTAGATGTGCTGACCATGGTACCAGGCAGAGATGATGAATCTGCTCAAAATGGAAACCAATCAAAAGAAAAAAGCAGGTTTTTTCCATCTTTTCTGTGTTCCTCTCCTATTTTCCAAGCAAAATTTCAAACAGAAGTGAGCCTGTCGTTTGGGGTTGTTTGTTTGTGGGGGAGGGATTGTATGTTTATTTTGTGGAGGGTTTTAATTTCCCTACTATATATCAAGTGATATTTATCAGGGAAAATTACAATTCTGCTGAATTCTGAAGGCATATTTTCTTTTATTAGACCCTTGTACACACTTGTCTTTGAGATGCTTATATTAGCACCTAACAACTACAGCAGGTTTTTGTTGGTTTGGGGTTTTTAGGGTTTGGGTTTTTTAACATCTAGACAGTGTTTTGGGCATGTTATCCTTTTGGTAATTACGGTAGTGGCTCTGGCTTGTGTTGTGGATTACTGTCCAAATGTTGCGGGTAGGCAGCTCAGCCCCACCCACCTGCTCAATCACTGCCTCTCAGTGGGATGGGAAAGAGAATGGAAAGCGTGAAAGTGGGAAAACTCACAGCTTGAGATAAACACAGTTTAATAGGTAAACCAACTTTAAGAATACACAGAAGGTTTTCCTAACTTTTCTCTTTTTGGTTATCTGCTAAATATGATATGTTAGTATGATCCCTTGCTTAAGTAAACCAGTGATTTTAGAATCAGAGATTGAACTCTGTTACTGTTACCAAATCTACAAGATTCAAGTTAAACTCTGTAGTTAGGGCCCACATAGCCCCCTGCAGTTATTAGAGTTGTTCAGTTTATTTCAACAGAGCACCCAGGACCTTATATCCCTAACTAATATTTTGGAATTCTTTGTCCATGAATGCATAATATCTCAAGTTACATATAAATACTTATTCTGCATTTTAAAAAAATATTTAAGAAGTGAGAAATTAAGAACTAATATGGACAAGCATAAACAATGATCAAGGTTAAAAGATTAGAGAAGTGAAGGGCAAAGTAAGCTAGCACAACTTTCAACTTTATAGGTCATGAAATCGTTGCTGCTTTCAGAAATTATAACATTTTGAAATGGAAGATTGTATCTCTTTTTACACTTTGCTTTTTTAATTCTCTCCAGTGTCCAAGCTTACAAAGGTTAGATGCCAGTATAATCTAGAATAAGACCATCTGTGACTGATTTTGAAAGGTTACTGAGAGAGAAATCAGATGTGTGAGAAGCCTCAGGGAATGCAGCTGACTCCTATTGTTTTCCAGTAGATCTCATATTCCAAAGAAAGACAGAATTACTGAATTCTTGCTTGGATTTCCAGACAACATATCAGGATACCTAAGCAGTCAAATTAAGAACATTTTACTACCTTCTTCCCCCTAATATTGTGACAAATTGTTGTCAAAATCTGATGCTTGTCAGAGATGATGTAAGCACTACCTGCATATCATAAGCAAAATCAAACAAATAACATGTGCATTTATTCTCCACGACCATAAAAAACTGTTCAAACTTCACAAGTCCTGCTTAATAAAATAGACAGACTATTGTAGTAGAGAAGAAAGGCCAAACTTAACATTCATCACAATATTTCTGCAATTTTCTACCCGTCCATCATCAGGTCACACCAATAATCAGGGTTAACCTGAGGAAAAGAAAATGTTATCCAGTCTGAAATGGCACAGTCTAGTCCTATAAAGGGCTTTGAATATTAAAGGCAGAATTCTCACCAAGGTCCCTGAGTGACACCAAAGCATAGTAAAAAGAACTTCAATCATCATAGTAACCCTACTTGTTAAAAAAAGGGGATGCTGTGCTTTGTACAGTAGTAGTTGCCCAGCAATGTCTATTATTCAATAGGTATGAATCGAAGAAATCAAACTTAGTATATTTGGACTTCATGAGTCTAATATTGTGCAATGCTAGTCAGGATTGGGAGAAAAATTTCAGATTAATAATTTCTTTGCCCAAAATCAAAGTCATCTGAACTGCTTCTGAAGAGAGTGTTTTATTCACAGAAGTAATACAGATGTAAAATATCTTCAAATTATACATTTCATTTGGGTCAAATCAGATAATCTGTGTGATTTAGAGAAAATAAAAAAAACCTAATTTTTTTATTTCAGCCACCAAACCAACCAACTATCTACACAAGCACAGTCTAAAATCTGTTAAGAACAGATATCAAAAAAACATTGTGCAGTCCAGACTAGTAGCATGTAATGAATGACCATATAGAAACAAGGGGGTTTTGATGTAGGGATCTTGTGTCAAATTGCTTCTTCTCTTCAAATACCATGGTGCCCACCCTCCCCTTCATTCAGTTTCAGGGAAACTGCAGATTCTAGTATGATTTTGTGAAAACTCAGATAAGATATACCTACACTTTGTCTAAGGAAGAAACAGGAATGCCATCTGTACAGAAAGTGCAGGAACTTGCATTCTTTTACCTTATCTCTCAATAGTTTTCTATAAAACAGGAACAATAAACAGGAAGAAGACTGACTTCAAGAAGAAGAAATACTGCCCACAATGTTCTGCTCCTTCGTGCAAGCTCTTGCAGAGAGATCACACATAATTTTGAAACTCATAGTTTTTAAAGTTTAAAAAATGTTGTCTCTGCACCATCTTTTCTCCTCATAAGGAAAAACACGTTCTAGTAAAACTTTGAAATAGAGAAACCTTTAATGATAATTATTGAAATTGATATACCATATCAATCTTTAAATCTCAAGTATCAATTTGGCAGGAAAAAAAGGTGATGGTACTTCAAGAATCCAGATATATGTTAACTTCTTGATCTAAATTACCTTTTCCTAACTTATACAAATTTTCATAATTACTTAGATCTACATTTGTATCTATTCTGGATATCTAAGAGTCTAGACTGGTTATGTCAAGCTCCTCTCATCAAGTTCCGCTTAAAACTGTACCAAAATGCTTCTTGCATTACGTCTGGCAAACAGTCCAGCAGAGAATGAAATCCCCAGAATTTTCATTCCTAATCTTTAAAAGTAAATTATTTATATTAACCATTTTTAATGATTTTAGATAATACATGATTTTGAAAAAGGTGGGAACTTATTATTTTTATTCTTTATTAGGTAAGGAACTTAGAAGAATGGAAATAAAGTTGCAGTCTATTTTAATGCAGTTTCTTTTATCGGACTAACCATATTTGGGTTTTTACTTTCTGTCTGCCATTTCAGCAACAAAAGGGAGTTTGGGACAAACCATTTCACTTACAGTTACTTTGGAATTTTAGTTTGGCTCAGAGAAAGATAAACATCCTAAAAAAGTGAAGACATACTTCACTTGTCCTGAAAGGTGAAGACATACTTCACTTGTCCTGAAAGCTGAACTGCATCCACAGTTCCAAAACCAGAGAGAGAGCAATTAAAAGAGCAGGGAACTGAATCTCTGGTTTCTCTGACTCCCTCAAATATATTGTGAGTGGCTGTGCTGCTTGTGTTGAGAAATTCTTTGAACATATTTTCTAACCAGGTTACTTGGTGAGATTAAATAAAACCCACAGTCAGCTAATTGTTTCTCAGTTGGACTTGAATTATATCAACATATATCAGCTAGTAAGGCAATTTGTTAAGCTGAATAATCATACAGGCAGGTTGTAGCAAGTAGCAATCTTAACAGTAGTACATGAAGAATTATCACAGTTTCCTTTAAATAAAAGAGGTTAAAAAGGAACAATCACTTTGTTTTTTAGATAACATTTTTAAAAAGAGTCTTGTTTTCCAGTAATGTGTGTGGTACAGAAGTCATTAACAAGTTTCCAGATAGAACATGGTTAAATTGTACCATCTTAAGGGGGTCATACAAAGTTTTTTTTTGGGGTGAGGGTTTGGAATCCATCTCTTTCTTGGATCTCTGCTAATGCAAAAAGACAGAACAAAACGAAATAAAGAAGTGTGCTTCAGCACAGTGTGCCATTATAGGGAATTTACTTTTCTACTGAGATATAATTTTTATTTTTGTTCAGTATAGAACTCCAGGACATACTGCCAAAGTCTGGACCATGGTAAAACCAAGCTGGATGCAAGCCTGAATGCTACAGAAAGTTCAAACTGAAGAGAAAAAAGCAGAAGTTTTCCATCTAAAGGGCCTGTGACTCCATATTCCAGATGCTAAAGAACTTTAAATAAAGATACAAAACTGCTGTACCTAAGCAATACATTTTCCCTGTAATAATATGAACTGTAGCTGCTGACATCTTTCTCAACTTGCATTTTTCTACAACTTCTGAAGCACCTTTCTTGTTTGCCATGTGAAAGTATGCTGGTGCTAAAGGACTTGGTGATTAAATTATCAGATTCTGGCATATGATTTCAGAATTTCAGAGGCACAGCTTTTAATATATATTTCATTTTCTGCATTGAGCATGCCAATAAAAACAAAGCAGAGACCTTTTCCCCCTTAGTTTGTTTTTAAAAAGAGATAATGTTTTTATTCGTTATGAACTGCCAAGTACAATTTTCAAATTTTGAGAGTCTAGTCAAAACATGTTTGGGCCCTTGAGATCCCTTGCCATTTATTCAGATTAGGGGTGTAGTTGTAGGGGAGAATGTATGACAAAAAAAAAATAAAAAGCATTATCAAAAAGAATATTTACACTAAAAATATCTAATAAAGATACAAGATATGCTGCACTTCAGGTGTTTTCTGGAATCACAGGCAGAAGAGAAGCAGTGACCACTAGTGCCACCTATTTGAAACAAATAAAGACCAAAAGTATAAACTCACCAACTGTATCTTCCTAGAGACAGAAAATGTTGCTCCCAGCAACACAGCGACTTGACAGGAGCTCATGTCATCACAACCAAAAGATGCAGGGGTCACAGATATATGTGTATACAAAGCATACATTACTCCAGTGTTTTCACTAGCTAAATATTACTTGGTTTACTTTTCCTCATCAATAATCAGCAAAGAGAAGTGGCAAGGCTGACTTGCACACTGCAGAAAAGGAGTTTTACCTGATACCGTATACTTGTGTTATACTGGCAACATTAATCTAGATATTGCTTGATACTAAGCTAGGTTTTTTTCATTAAAGTGTTAAATTAATTAAATTTAATTTATTTTTGTTGTGATGTAAACACATGAAGGACTGAAGATTAACAGAAATTAAGATAATTGCATCCATAAATCTAACTTTTCAAGGCACCTGCAAATTGGTAAGGGGTCATTACATGTGTTGAATACGTATGTAAGGGAGACAGTAGAACAACTTAATCTAAGGGAATATTAGTTAGGCTTTCATTTTAGTTAGGCTTATTCTGCTTATTCTGAAAAGGGTTAATGCAGACCTTAATTGTACAGGTCCCTATTTTAAATTTTTCAAGTAATTAAAAGGGTGCCATGAACTGCGATGAACACTACCTAGTGTTTATCTTCTCACAGATTAAAAGAACAACTTCAAGTAATGCAGTTATGTAAAAATGAAGATAAGAAATTACATTAATATGCAAAGCTATTAATTTTCTGATTTAGCTGTTCCACAGCTGCAAACAACCATGTGTTGATGTGCTATGAAGCTGAAGAAACCTCTACAATTCATTGACAGTAACTTATTAAATAGTTCAGAGGACTATTTAGTAATGTTTCTTTACTATTTAGGCATGGTTTATGAACTTACTGACTTCCACTGACAGTTAAAGATAGGACATCTATATGCCTTCATTTGATGATGATTATAAATAAAGTTGCAGAGACTGGATTAAATCTAAAGCTCCTCAGACATACTTAATACTTGTGTGAAGGTCTTTAGGTTGTTCCTATATCATAATATGCATCTTCATAAGAAAAATAAAAACATCCTATTATACAAAAGGTTTGGGGTTTTTTATTATTGTTGTTTCTTTAAAGTAAAATTCAGTGAATTCATAAAAATGGATCATATGAATAGAAGTAGTAGAGACAAGGATGTTTTTATATACAAGTTTTTAGTAATTATTCAAGTTATCTAAAATTAGAAACAACAGCAAACTGAATATAGATTTTGTTCTTAACTTTATCCACTTCATTTCTGACTAAAGTCAAAGTCTGAAATGTTCATCCTTCATTTAGAGTTTGTCTTGTCTTAACCTCAGCTGCCAGCTCAGCCCCACATCGCCAGTCACTCACTCAGTCCTGGTGGGATGTGGAAGTGAAGTGGAAAGGTAACAGTGAGAAAACTCCGGGATGGAGATAAAGACAGTTTGATAGGGAAAGTAAAAGCCAAGTCCACAAGCAAAGCAAAGCAAGAAATCCACTCACCACTTCCCATTGGCAGGCAGGTTTTCAGCCACCCACAGCAAGGCAGGGATCCATCACACATGAAACGATGACTTGGGAAATAAATGCCATCACTTCAAACTTCCCCCCTGTCATGAGCCATCCCACAATGGTGAGAGCAACACAGGTTTTTTGTTAATAGATCCCTTGGGGTGGATTAGAGCAAAATGACACTGAATGATCAGTGTTTGTAAATAAGTATATATATGTAGGGATTATTTTAGAAAAATTTGGTTGCAATGGAAAGCAGTTATGTAGCCTTTTGGTTATTATCTATAGCAATATAGCAATATGAAGCATAAAAATATTGCCTAAGAAAATGCATAAGGAAGAGAAAGAAAGGATCAGAGTAGAAAGACAGATAATCACCACCCATAGACCTTCTGATGAGATTTGATTGTTGCAGCTTAGCCATCCCTTGGTCGAAGTGGTGGTCCATCAGGACTGGGGTAAGAAGCCCACGAAACACAAAGTCTGGCAAGTTAAACTACACTCAGGCTCAGGTGGGAAAACCCTGGTACCTTCTCTGGGAGGCTGAAGCTTTCAGTCTTCTGGTAGAAGGCCTCAGAGATGAGTCTGGAGGTGCTTTTGGAGTCTTTGATTGTTTTTGACGACTAAAACATGAGAGCTGCCTCTCATGGCAGCACAGTTGAGCCAGTTATGGCCCATCAGATCTTCCCTGGAGATAGGAGGGGGGAATTTTACAATTGAGTTGTGTAAGGGACGGCAATTAGCATGGTAAGAGGCACCATCTCTACTTGCAGGATTTGCCTCTCATCCCCCTCAAAGCCCGTCTTGTAGCCTCCAGGCAGTGCCAGTTCACCCCCTTTATGCAGACTGGCCATTACGCACCCAAAAACTCACCTCCTCCCCCTGGGAGGTACAAACTTGGCCTCAGCAAAGCACCCTGGTGCCTCCACAAATGGGCAAATGTTTTGAGTCATTAAACTTTGATAGTCCAGTCTCTCACACCCCCTTCCTCCTTCTTTCCTCAACCTCACATGTGGATCATGACTCTTTAAGGTATGGAACATCCAACTGGTCAGTTGGGATCAGCTGTTCCAGCTGTGTCCCTTCGCAAACTCTAGTGCACTTCCGTCTCCTTGCTGCGGGTGTTGAGAAGAGCAGAAAACACCTTGGTGCTGTGTAAGCCCTGCTCAGGAACGACTAAAACATCCCTGGGTTATCAGCGCTGTTTTGGCCACAAATCCAAAACATAGTACCACAGCAGCTGCTATGAAGAAAATTAGTTCTCATCCCAGCCAAAGCCAACACACAACTTCACTACAAATGGAGTTTAATTACCACCCAGTCATGCAAATTTAGATAACTTTATAAAAATATATTGGCAGATATGTACAAGCCATTCTAAAGGTGCTGAAGTGAAAGGTGAGTCTAGGAAATTAAAAATGTATTATGCATTGTTCTAAAATCAATCCATCAGTATAAAACTTTTAGAAGTTTTTTCCCAGCTATGCTACTCTGATAATAAAAAAAAGCTAAAAAGAAATGCTTAACATGAGCATTATGAAGAAAATATAAGTTGTATTAAAAACCCCAAACAATTAAAATAATGAAGAAAAGAAAGCATGTAAAAATATATGGGGCCAACACAAATCTGAACTGAACTGACTACACTGACAAATTCATGTTGTTCTCTAGCTACTGAATGTTTCTTAATAAGGTACATTAAACTGAAGTCCAAAACTAGAGCTAATAAAAATTAAGTTGATAAGTACACTTTAAGGAGAGGGACACTGGGTGAAGCACACATGCCAAAATACTTTAAAAATAATTTTATTAAGTCAAACTAAGTCATGCACACTCTTTTTTATATTATAATAGGTCATTGTCAAATGTGATACGTTTTTAATCTTCTACAAGGTCAGCAGCCTGCCTTCTACTTATTGTAACTATTTCTTTGTGCTGCTTAACAATTTGCATCCAAAGAATTCAGCATCCATGTGGAGCTTTTATTACAGTACTTTCAAATACATTACCCTTGTCTGTTGTAATTAATCTTTTAATTGCTTGATCCTACTTCAGCAGAAAGAGGTGGTCAATTAATGCAGATACACATGTCTATGTATACTGTCTGTGCCTGCTGATAGTGTTCCTTTTGATACTGCATTTCATGAAAACAATCTTAGTGATTCCTTTTTAGGATTTACAATGCCTTCACCAAAACACTTACAATTTTCAGTAATGATTTTCAGGAAGACTGCTTTATGTTTATTTTGGTAAAATTTGATATTTTCTCTTATTTTACTTCTTTGACAGAAGTTAGTTTCTCCTTCCATTTGCCTTTTGCTTTTTCTCTAGCTCCCTGTACTTAATACACATTCGACATGCATTCTTTAGGCAGTTCTGGGTGCCTGAGACATTAAAATCAAGGACTGCACTGATCACATTTTGTGACCTGTGATGTGGACAAGTTATTTTCTTAGGAATGTTGTGTATCTGAACCAGTAAAAACTATCATTGCTAAACACCAAGAGGTTGCATGGACTCAAATTCAGTCTGGAAGTAACCTATTTGAACAACATAACAGCAAAAGATCATCTGACAAAAGGATACAGTCTCCACTGAAATGCATAGTTAAGGTGTGTGATAATAAAAACTGTGACTAAATGCTACGCATCAAATTTGAAATCAGCTTTCAGATCAGTAAAAATCTGCAGAAAGTGCTTGAAAGCAAACTGAAAAAAAATCTAAGACCAAGTTACCAATAGTAGGTGACAAAGAAAGAGAAGTATTCAAATCGAAAAATGCAGTAGTTGTTGCATCCAACTTTTTTGTATAATTTTAATTTACTTATCAATTATAGGATTAAGGTATTAGTTTTCAGTCACCAATTTGAAATGTGCCTAATGGTTTTATTCAAGGTCAAATGGAAATAGGAATTCTCACCAAGCGAAATGGTAACAGTGGTTTTAAAAATAGAAGCAATGCAGAAAACAGTTCATTAAAAGATTTCCACCATGATGCTTGAAAACTGATAATCATTGAAACTAAGCAAAACAAGGATACATTGGAATCCAAGGTTTCAGTACAAGAAGAATATGACTTTGGAAACTACTTTAATATTATTAATTCAGAGTATAGAAGAAATAAAAATAATTTGTTTTCTAACTTGTAATGGTTGCTAAGAATGCAACGGACCCATTTTTATCAAATAGAGAGTTAAACAGAACCACAGAATTTGGAAAAATTCAAAATCTTGCCTTTCAGTCACATAATTCTGCTAGCTTTTACAGTGTTCTCTATTTACTAAAAGGCTATTCCTAAGAAAAAAAAAAGGAACAAACTCACAAAAAGAGCTTTTATGTCAACAGAATCAAGTTATTTCAGTCAAAAAGGCAAGCAAATCAAGAATTTGAGTGGTTTGTAGGAAAACGGCTTTCTTTTAGTTGTGCTCAGACTAAAGAATCTTCTGATTCATGAAGACATAAGACTGGAGGTGAGACTTCTTGTGGCAGGCATTTCAAAAATTTCTTAGCTCTCTGGAGTGGAAACAAGTCCCATCACCTTCACCTAGACATGGCCAAGGCCAGTTTAAACTCATGCTGACATTAGCAGATAGTCAACTGGCACACTTGCCCAACTGTGTTCTTCAAATACACATCAGATTCCACATTACCTGATTTGGTACTGGAAACTGACAAAATGAACCATCAAGGAAGCCATATGAAATGCACAAGAAATGCCTCTATTTTCCCTTTCTGTATTTGAGACAGTCTAAATGTGCAGACTACCGCAATATTGATGCAGCAAGGACAAAAATAAGAAATAAATATCAAGGTTGTACGACTTAAGGTATGCTTTGGTAGCCCATTTTGATCTAGTACAGTATTTTTAGGAACCATAAATAAATATGACCTGCTAGCCATTAAGTCTGACTTAGAGACTCTGATATATGGCTGTTATACATACACATTCCCATGGATTCTTACAAAACCTGACAAAGGTCAAGGAGCCCTGTGCCTTCCCTCTCTCATTTATATTTTTTGATTCAACAGCAAGATGAAGTCCTCTAGAGAGCTATTACTGAGTCACACAGTAGATGGATATGTTTCAGATTATGATTTATCAGGGTCAAAAAGTGGTGTAACTCACCAGATTTTGACATAATTGCCTTCCCAGATATTTAAATTATTAGGAAATAGCGTAAGACAGCTTAGTTCAACTTCAGAAATCCCTAGTACTTGAAAAGATATCCACATCTTTTTTTCCCACAAGTGGTGATCATAGCATTAGTAATGTTATTATCAATTCTCTAGATAGCACACAATTAATATATTCTGACATATTCATAATGTGCATATTTGTATTGACATGGCTAAGAGCTTTTTTCATTTTCTTTATATTTCTTAGCCAAAGGCAAAGTTAGGTCCTGTTCCAGTTTTCATTCTGTCTGTGCTAAAACTGAAATTCTATACCTGGAAAGAAAAAGTAATAAAAAGAAAGTACCACTGATAAATGTGAACTGAATTGTGAGGTGTGTTCTTTGTTGTCTTATAGAATCTCAAACACAAAAATAATGAGATCATCTCTGGCCTGGGGCTTGGATCCTAAAGCTTATACACCCACAGGACTTTACAGTCTCATCAAAATCAATAGTAGTATTCATGAGATGAAAGTTATTTGCATGCTTAGGTCTCTTCAAAGTCAGTGCTTTTATTATTTGGATTCAGGCTCAAAGTTTTCAGTGACCAACTGTGTCAGTAGCTCACTGAAAGAGTAACAGAAATATTATGCCTGTCATGCTGAGTTCAAGACAAAATACTTTCTTCTTTTCACCTTTGCTTCCTCTTCCGTGTGCTTTGAATATATCAACAGCCTGATACAACAAATCAGCATGCCAGTAGTTTATGAAAATTATTACAGCATGCTTAAATCAGCATTCAGCAAGTATAGATTTTTTTCTATTATTGCAACACTAGTTTATGACTGTTGAAGTACAAAAATGTCACAGATTTTATATGTAAATCATGCAAAAGCACAAAAATAATACAAATAAAAGAGTGTGATGAAGACATCTAGAGTTCACATAACAGACAGAGAGACAGACATTTAGGAACTTCAATTAAACAAGAGGTGAATGATGTAGAACAGAGAACATCTGTTAATAGGACAACACAATAGTCGTCACAATAGTGACAACGCACAGAAATCATCTAACTCTGATCTTTGCAGATCAGCAACAGTCAGCAACAAGATGCTGCAACTGGGTAAAGCAAAACCAGAAATATCTCACTGACCCCTTGTTAGAGAGTCAGCACTAGCAGAGCCATTACAGAAACACCAGTGAGATGGCAATGTCTATTTGTCTACTTTTTTTACTTCCTACAGATGAAAATAGGCTGTTCCTCTCAAACATCTCTTCTGTAACAAGAACTTGATAGCCTAGTGCCCCTGTCTTCTTTAGCTAAGAGTTTCAGATGAGAAAGAAGGAAGATAGGAAAGCCAGTCACTCTACTTTTTTGAGAACTTAGTCTAGATGAGACCTTACAAGGTGTCAAATCCATCAGGTTGCTCAAAGCTCCATCCATTCTGGCCTTGAACACTTCCACAGATGGGGCATCCACGACTTCTCTGGGAAACCTGTTCCAGTGCCTCACCACCCTCACAGCGAATAATTTCCTCCCAATATCTAATCTAAACTTTCAGTCTTTCAGTTTAAAGCCATTCCCCCTTGCCATATCACTACATGCCCTATTCAAAAGTCCCTCTCCAGCCCTCTTGTAGACCTCTTTAGGTACTGCTGTAAGGTCTCCTTTCTCTTCCTCCATGTAGAACAACCCCAACTCAATCAGCCTGTCTTCATATGAGAGGTGCTCCAAACCTCTGATCAACTTAGTTTCTCTCCTCTGGATTTTCTCTAACAGGTCCATCTCCTCCTTATGCTGAGGGCCCCAGAGCTGGATGCAGGACTCCAGGTGGTCTCATGAGATCTAAAAAAAGGGAGAGAATAACCTCTTTCAACCTGCTGCTGGATATACCTTGCTCACAATTTTATTAAACTACCCATTAAAATTTTTGATATTTCATCCTTAGAAACAAAGATAAATACAGCTATTAGAGCATTATTGCATTTTTAAAATTTACTTCCCTGACTTGTATGAATTCCTTTTGCAGGTAAAAATCATGGGTATGTGTATTTCTATGCTTAACGAAACCGGGATAATATTATCACTACTAAATTTCTTAAATAGCAAATAAGAAATACCATAAAGTTCATTGAGCACATCTTCACTCTCAGAAAACCCCAGAGGAATATACACAAGGATAGTATATGAAATGTACTTACTATTAGCAAAATTGTAGATTCTGAAGTTCCCAGAGGTGATACAAGTGTCATACATCTAAGAATACTGTTACAGTTTTTTTGACCTCAGTTCTTTAGGAAAGGTGAATACCAAAATTACTGTTGAAAGACCAACTGAATGTAATGAATCCAAAGCATTTCAAAATAGGAAATGAGATTATCACTTGCACATATAAAAATACAGAATAGCTTTAACTTATATTTTGATTCATGCTGTATAAACCTGTTTTTCAGCTTTTATCAAATGCTGGTTTTCAATAAAAACATTGTGTATCTAAGCTCCAAAATCTTCAGATACACACTCTATTTAGCTACTTTTCACCACCTTACATATGCTCTAAGTGATCTATTACAACATTTGCAAGCATTATAAGTCAACTGAATTTTCTTTTGAAGGTTTTCTTTTTCTCTTTTTTTTTTAAATATATATTTTTTTCTTTGCAGACGTGCTACACAGTTTTTATCTCCATTTGTACTTCTCCAAAAACCAGGAGCATTGTCAGGAAGTAAAAAGAAGAACACACAACCATTTGGGTTTGGTAATACAAAGGCTCAGGTGAAGTACTGCCACAATGCTCCCAGCTGAAGGCCGTTCTAATACTGTCTACTTACATGTAGGGAATATGTACAAAGTAGGATGCTGAAGTGTAAGACATTGCAAGGGCAAAGAAGATTACACAGGAGGAGGTGAGAGAAGAAAATCTTTCTGGAGGAGAAGGCTGCAGCTGGTGGCTACATAGATTTTAGTAAAGCCTCTGATGCCATTTCCCACAGCATTCTCCTGGACAAGCTGGCTGCTCATGGCTTGGATTAGCATGCTCTTTGCTGAGTAAAAACCTGGCTGGATGGCCAGGCTCAAAGAGTGCTGGTGAAAGAGGTTGAATCGAGCTGGTGGCCGGTCACCAGTGGTGTTGCCCCAGGCTCAGTATTGGTTCCAGTCCTGTTTAACATCTTTGTGAATGATCTGGACCAGGGGATCAAGTGTACCCTTGGTGAGTTTGCAGACAACACTAAGTTAGGCAAGACTGTTAATCTGCTGGAAGGTAGGAAGGCTCTGCAGAGGGATCTGGACAGGCTGGATGAATGGGACAAGGCCAATGCTATGAAGTTCAACAAGGAGACGTGCCAAGTCCTGCATTTCGATCTCAACAACTCCACGCATCCAATTTCGGTTGTTGTAGAAGTTTTGAAGCTACACAGACTGCTCAGATACTCCAGTAGCTGGACTGACTGGTTCAATACATAGCTATCAGAAGCCAGTAGAATTTTCCTCTTTATTTTCATTTCATACGAGTTTGTCATGAAATGTGGCTTCATTTCCAGTGTCTCTATTTACAATGCAGCCTTAAGTATTCTTTCTGCCATTTGCTCTAATTCCAGTAGCTGTTATTAATGCCTCTCTTGTATCCAAACCAAGTCATTCTCATGGATGGAGAAATATTGTCTTAACATTTGTTAAATTGCACTGTACCATGTATATGTACTTCAGCAATATAGGAAAAAAATTAATTGCAAAATTTCCTTTCCCCAACATGACTGGGGTTAACTGTAGTTTCTCCTTATTCTGAGAACATTAAAACCCTGCCCAGCTATGGAAAGGCTACACCCAATTTCAGTCTTGAAAATGAAGGAATTGTGCACTGGTCCCTCAATGGCTGATTAAAAAAATGTCATCACTGTTCCTATAGGAGATCCTTTACTTCCTGTTTTTCTGTCTCAAAAGTATTCCAAGCACTTCACCATGAGTTCTAGACCAAGACACCTAGTGAATATAATATCTCTACAGCCACTTCTTCACACTTAGGAGACCAACAACAGTATTTTGTTGTGCCGGTTTGGCCAAAAGCTAGTAATATAGCCCCTGAGAGAAAACCAGGTTACAACCACCCTTCCCCCCCCACAGGGTTCGGGAAAAAAGGAAATTTTTCCTCGAAGGAAAGTGAAAGAGATAAAAACTATTTATTTTAAAAAAACNGCTCTCCGTCTCATGCCAAGAGGGGAAAAAAAACCAGCTGGCTGAAGAAAAAGCAAGTAGGGTGCTCCCTTTGTGCCTTCCGCAGTCAGACAACAACTGAGGAGTGCAATCTCTGTGTCCTTGAGAAGCTGCTTTGGAAAGTTTGTCTGGTTTTTTTTTCAAGCTCAGTTTAAAGGCACAGAAAAGGCACAATATTACTTTTTGGGCATAGAGCATGATAGGGGATACACACGATAGAGTCACCCCAAGACATTTGTTTAACTTCCACTAAAAGCAGTAACTATTGTTCCATGGCAAAAGGAAATAAATAAATTGCAAAGGGAGCTGTCTCTGAGAAAAGCTGAAGTACTTAATTCTCCCAGACATGAACTAATTGTAGATCATGTGAAGGACATGGTTTTCTTTGGAAGGCAATACTTAGCCCAACTGCCTTCAGGACTGTACTACTGAACCAGCCTTTCATAAACTATCAGAATCATAAGGTTGCCCAGTTTCACTGAGGCCTCATGCCCTTGTTTTCTCCAGAAGTCAAGTATGGCAGAGAACACCAACTTGCATAGCAGAGTGACCAAGACACTGACATTACTTGCCAAAACTTTCACAGCAGTCCAGGTAAGAAAAGATGCGCACCAGACAGCTTTGGCCAAAACCAAGCACTGACCTCAAAACCAGGCTGAGTAGCAAGAAAATGTGAGAGAAAAATCCATGTTCCTACTTCCTGACGTACTTTGATCAAGTGCATGCAATTATACCTCCATCTCGTGGCTGGTTGAAGCAGCTATTGTGACCTGCTATTGGCTGAAATAAAGGGGATGACCTATAGATAAAGGTGTAGAAAACTACTTCTGATTTTGACAACTTCCTCTTTGAGACACTCATTTGTTTTTCTCTAGGAGAGACAACTTTTTGGCTCAGAACAGAAAAACTTAAAAGTACATAAAATTACCAGTTGTGTTCAAATTATTCCTTCTTCAGAGGTTCATAGACCAAATGTTCACAAGTTTTCCAAATGTTATGAAGGAGAAAACTCCATTCAAGGAATAGGAGAAACACAATGCAGCTTTCCTGAAGGAATTGCAGCTAATCAGGCACAAAATAACCATTATTCAATATTCTCTGTGAAATAGAGTTGGTCAGTTCCAAGATTAAGAGATTTGACAATGCCTTATATGAATAAAGCTGAGCAATAAATAAAGCAATAGGCTCAGCTAAACTGATGCTGTTGCTAGATGTATGGGTAGATAGTTGCTGACATTTTTAGGAAAAAATAGGTCACTGCAGAAAGAGAGGAAACACTAAATTAACAGTTTAGAAAGAACTGTAACCATGATTGAGAAGAGAATTAGCATATACAGATACCCTTGGCTTTGCTTGGGTGGTGATAATATACCACTTTAAACATCTTCTGTCTTACTGGAATTATTTGATTTTAAGAATATAATCATAATTGGTCTCATAATTAACTGATGTGCATTAGACCAATCTAAGCTTTTTTGTGTGATACCTTTCTAAAAGTCTGTTCAGAAAACAGGATTAGGTTTGAGAAGGATACTGAATAACCTATAACTAAAACAAAACT
The DNA here is from genome assembly GCA_013397725.1 of Rhagologus leucostigma. Classification (NCBI taxonomy): domain Eukaryota; kingdom Metazoa; phylum Chordata; class Aves; order Passeriformes; genus Rhagologus; species Rhagologus leucostigma. Next base: position 144,070 of record VZTD01002158.1, read on the forward strand.
AGTTATTTTAGTAGGTTGTATAGTAGGAAACCTTTTTTTAATGAAGTGTCAAGGCCTCTGGCTATATACAGAAGACACTGAAAATAAATGAATTTAAGTCTTGAAACAGAAAGGAGTATCCTTGTTAAACATTAACACTGGATAACTGTGGAAGAAATTGTGTTACAACTAATCAAAAATTTCTCATATAGCAAAGACTTGATTGGCAAGTGCAATTTAGCAGATCTGTGGTGAGAAAACGTCATTCATTTGTGTTGGAACAACAACATGGCTGGGACAAGGAAAAAAATGTAACACATCAAACCTTTGGAAATTGGTACTGTGCATAAGCTGAAAGGGTTTTTCTTACGTCTACCTAAAAGCCTAGAATAACAAAACCAATAGGATCTCAGCAAGACTGAGAAGTTGTATTTAGAGAAAAGAGGCTAAAAACCACTTGCATGTAACATTCATCATTCTTAACCTCAAACTGAAAACAAAGCAAATGAGCAGCTTCTTTGAACTGATTGCAGGCTTGTTCTGTGTTTTGCCTAAATGCAACATAAGCATGTATAAAACATATAGATTTTTGCAGCAAAAGCAAAAGGGGACTTGAGGAACCACTACAATATCAGGTGAATATATTCTTTAGAAATATAAAGCAGATAACCTCATGGGAAGCTTATCAAGCTGTGCTAGGAACAGGCATTGCCAAGAGAACACAACTTGTTAAAACGTACTCAGTAGTCTTGAAAATTAAAACATGTCAAACTGGGCACACAGTGCAATACAAAATAACTTGGTCTAATTCCCTGTATATGACTACAAAAGTGAGACTAGAAGTATTTTTTTCAGATTTCTGAGGAGAAAAAAGCTATATAAATTCATTAGAACTGCAAAATACTGTATTCAAGCAGGAACCATCAGCTGCATGATTACAGGACAAGGAACAATATCCTGGGATGCAGCTGTTCAGTAAAGAGAAGCCATGAATGATAGCAAGACATGAGACCAATTGAATTCAGTATTGCACCAGTGTTCTAACCAAGACAGATGCTACACTGAGAAAATAAACAGTACTGTATCTCATTAAATCCTCAGGCATAATACTTTGAATACTTTTAAAATCTAAACTTTGAGTAAGATAAACCTATTTGAAAAGCATCAATAGAATCATGTTACCCAGAAGTGCCACTGGAGAAAAGACTGAATGGAGTAGCCTTTTGCAGTGAAGACTGGTGGACACGCAACAGATAAAATGTTCATTTTATCAAACATTCAGATATGTGTTTTTTCCCCAAAGAGAGAAAAGGGAGAATACACATTCAGAGTGCACTATGGCAGGTCATACAGACCTGCATGTACTGGTACCCAAAACCTTTTAATCAAAGTACTTCTAGAAACTGATAAACCGTAGTTCAAACTGATTTTCACATCAGATAACAACAGAACTGTGCTGAATGGTCTTGAAAGATACAAGTGGCTTGCTGACTGATTGGCATAGTCCACCTAAGTGTATCCATAACCATGTTTCAAAAACTCTACCTGTAATAACTAGTATTCCCAAATTAATTTTAGCTGTGCACCAGCTAGGATGCTTACTCACCTACCTAAAATTTCAGTAGGTCAGGGCATTAGTTCATCTTCTGAAAGGTTTTAAAACACTTGTACGAAATAACAGAATTAACATGCCAAATTTAAAGTGTACCTTTCTCATTCTTGTTATTTTGATAGGCATCCTCAGGAAAATGATACATGGCAAATCAGAATTAGGAGAATCATCCCTCTGAAGCCACAAGATCTATTTACCTGGGATTTCTGTCCTTTAGATTTAATCCTGAAAAAAAGAAGGGATTTGACAGAACACAGCAGAAGCTGTAGAGAAAGGATCACTCATCAACAATATTGATACTGAGAAAAATGGTAGAAGAATTTTATCAACTTCAGAGAAAGATAACCAAAGTTATTTGGACAGAACATTGGAAAATGTATGAAATATATGAAATGAGCCCTAAGGTTTTCATTGAGACCAATCTAAATAGAAGTCTGCCCAGTCATTTAAGGATAGACATGACAGGGTAGCTCTTTCCTTTTCTTTTTCTAACAGGGGAATAATATTTCTAAAAGTCAAAATGTTCTATAATTGCAGTCTTCATGCAGCAAGGAAAGGTAACCACTCTTCTAGCAGTCCCCAAATACAACTTTTTTTATCTTCCCAGCAGCATACTATACTGGTTAAGAGAAGACACATAGACTATAGTAAAGATCAGTAAGTGTGAGGCTGTTGAAAGACGAGCAGAGTAGTGTAGCCCTGTAGCCCACAAGGCATGGCGATGCCACTGCCATGAAGAGACCACAAGCCTTTCGTCAGGCTCATGGCCCTCAGGTGGTGTCAGGACTCACTTGGACTCATCTTGGCCTGTCTGTAGCCAAGTCTTTGCTTTTCTATCTATATCAGCAATTATCAAACCACTGCTGGATTAATTTACCCTTCTACACTTATAGATTTTTCTTGGCTTTCTCAATTATGTTGTGGCTATTATTGCACATACAACTAACTATAGTAACAAGTGTTGGGGCAGCCCTGGTGGGCCATGGGCTGGGGGCTCCATCATGGCTCCCCAGCACACATTTTTCACAGAACATTTGCACATTTAGTTGTTTCACCAGCAGCCAGGTGTTAAACCACACAATTGCACCAAAACCTGGCCCTGAGCCCAGGCTGCAAAAGCCATGGAAGGTGGAGAGAAGAGGTTGTGCTCAGGGTGTGACAATAGCTTAATTAAACTGTGTGGAATGAAATCTCTATCTATACCCTAGAATCTAAGGCAAGACAGATAAACACAGGAGGCTCGATGGCTGTTAACAAGACATCAAAAGTCCTTCACTGCTCATTAAAGGAATGTAATCATGGGAGTTGGTAAAAACAGTTTTCAGGGTAACAAACCTCCCAAAAGTATTCAGCATCTATGTAAGACACTCTGTATAAGGGATTTGCATGCAATGGGGAATTGTACACAAAATAAAAGAGAGTGTTAGTAGATATAAAATAATAAATAATAAAATAGATAAAAACTACCACAAGCAGACAAAGGAGTGAGGAGGAAGGAACCATCAACCTCGCTTTGCTCCTGGTGAAGGAGTCTGGATGCTGATGGCTCACCTCTAATGATCATCTTTACACAGTCATAGGGAGAAAAAGAAGTACACTAATGTCTACCACAAGGTTCATATTACTATATTGTTGGAGGTTAGGATTTTTTCCTTTTTTTTCCCTTTTCTTTCTCTCAGGGAATTTTCTCCCATTTGTTGCCTAAGAGATGGGAACAACCAATACTTAAGAGACAAAAGAAGTGGCCAAGGTGGAGGGAAGGGGTGCAGCTGTCTGCACTGTCTTAGATGGCGGGGGTTTCTCTTGGGAAGGGCAAAAATACCGTGAGATTTGGGATGGAGGGTGAGGGGCTGGGCTCAGCTCCTCTCTCTCTCTCTCTCTCAGGAGTGGCGGAGGAGACAGTGCTCTTGCTGCTGTGGGGAGAATTCTCTGCCATCGCAGAGTGTAGTGCTGTATTTCTCCACTCCTTTTCTTACTAAATGCCTGCCCTTCCCACATTGTTCTCCCTTCCCCACCCCTAATCCTGACCACTCCCTCGGGTTCTCCCTATTGGTTCTGCTATGCCAACTCTGCCCATGTACTGCCCCTGCACCCTGAGACCCATGAGTCCATGTGCTCTCTCCGCCCCCCCATCCCAGTATAAAACCCTGGACTCCGTACCATGTGCTTTCTGTATGCTTTTGGGAACCTGTTTGTTGGCATGTGAATAAAGTTCCTCTGAGGTCCCCATGCGGAGACCCTTCTCTCCTCCTTTATCGCCACTGTGTTGTGGAGCCGACAGCTAGCTGGAGCATCAGCACGGGGTCACTCGGAAGGGCTACGGGAAGCAGAACAGCCACTCTCCCCGATACAGCCTCACAGCGCTCTCCGGGAAGGTTTGCACCTTGCCATACCATTGCAGAAAAAACAAACCACAACAGCAGAGTTCAGCCCTTTTACTGCTTCTCCTACCATGAGTGAGGCTTTGCTCCTAAGAGCAGCTGTTGAACTGGGATCTTATCGAACACCCAGTCTCACTGGAAATGACCCTCACCATCTAATCAGGTGCCCCAGGGAAGAACCCGCGACCCTGACCCCTGACTGCCCTCCCACGGAGCATCTCCCAGCAGTTTGCGGGAGCCTGGCTGCCACTGCTCAGCCCCGCTGTTTTCGGCCGCTGCTTCGCGTTTTTTGCTACATTTTAACCCGATATACCATGTCCGCTTGACTCCCCGCGCCTCCTGCTATGGCTGCGGAGTTTCTGCTACATTTTGTTTGCCACCCTGGGTGTGCCCGCCTCTGCTGTTCCAGCTACTACTCCGAGGTTTCTGCTACAGTCCATTTCACCATCCGGAGGGGCACCGTGACCGGCTGCCCCTGGGGGTTTGTAACAGAAGCCCCTTTTCCATCTCTTCCTGCCGGCTGCGTCCGCAATGGTTCACGTGGAGGGAGACGGCCAGACTCGTGCCACAGCGCCCCCTGCAGCCGTGGGGGAACCATCGCACCCGCCCTGCCCGGCCGGGAGCCACCAGTGCCCCTGCCGGCTGGGACCGTAACTGCACCGAAGGGGACAGTGCCTGACAGCAGAGAGAAGGCTGTCACTGGCTTCCTGGTTCCGTTTGTTGTCAGTGCCATTGTGCTTCGTTTGCCTTGTCATGCATATATAGATACTAGTAAAGGACTGTTATTCCTTTTCTCGTATCTTTGCCCGAAAGCCCTGTAATTTCAAAGTTATAATTTGGAAGGAAGGGGGTCACATTTTCTGTTTCAAGGGAGGTTCCCGCCTTCCTTGGCAGACGCCTGTCTTTCAAACCAAGGCATATATACAGGCTTTTTTTAATGAGAAATCCAAGACTGTACAACATGTAGATATATTGTTTACAATAGAATGGAAATCCACTAGTAGCTTGCTATTCTAATTTTCACCAAGTAGTGTTCCCATTTTGGTCACATTTTACTACATGACTAGTTTTTCTTCTTTGTAACAACAGTTATTTCTGAGAAAAAATACCAGAAGGAGGTTGTTAAAAACCTAGATGAAAACATGACAATACTTTATCGCATCTATTCTTCAAAAAAAAATTTGCAGACAGGAGCTTAAGAGTTAGTCTGAAGACTGAAATTATGTATCCTAAGTCTCTTCAGGCCTGTGATGGCATTCAGTAACTAAAAAATATCAGTATTTTGCTTAGAATACTCTGTTGTGCCTCACAGTTTTGGTAGGTAGGTGAGGTACTTAGGTAAAACACTGGAGCTTTAAGTAAAGTAGTCATGATTCCAAATGAAATACAACTGTACAAATATCAATTCTATTGATAATTTTGCTTTGAACAGCTACCTGAACAGTTTGTTCTTATGTATCTTTCAAACATAAATAAAAAAAAAATCTGCATAAGGTGCCTGAAATTTTCCTTCTGAAAAATATGCAAAGACTCATAAATTAATCATTCTTTCTTTTTTTTCTTGACTTACATAGTCTAACCAATTCTTTCTCATTGAAACATGAAAATAGTGGAAGTAGAACATCTCTCAGCTGTTACAATAAAGAATAGCTAATCAGAACTTAATATGTTGTCGTTAGCAAAGAGATGGAAAAATGTAAATATTTGTTCAGTAAATCGCTGCACTTGACATAATGAGACATTCAAGTCATTGCAGCAGAGATAATTGTGCAAAAGCTGTTATTTTTTTAATGTTTTGTCTAGTCTGCACTTCCCCTCCCAAAAAAGTGACTGTTTCTTTTTTTGGTACTGTCACAAAATGTTGTAAAGTACCTCGAGATAAAATTCTTAAGATCTCATGTTTAAGAGTTTTTTCGCTGAAATGTAATATTTCTTAGTTACTATAGCATACACAAATGTTTTCAATAGTAAAACAAATTATTTCCTGAGAGCTGTGTTTGATATAATGCAAATCAGAAATGGAGTACATTATCAGAAGTACATGATCAAAAGAATATTTATATTGCAGTAAATTATTTACTTGACATAAGAATAACTGTTTCTCACTATTCCTGTAACTGATGAAGAGTTCTTTACTTTCATCATCACTCTTGAAGTATAAGGCTTTAAAAAAAGTCTATCTGTTCACACAGTTTTTTCCGACAAAGCAGGTAAAAGCATTCTATGTAAAGTTTGTATACAGTAAGTAGAGAAGTGAAGAATAAATTCAGTTGGTGTAAAAATTATAAGGAGCTTGTGGAGACTAATACAATAGTTGCTTCTTGAAGAAAACCATAATATTTTCACCCTGTACAGACATTGTAGTTTGCTTTTATTACATTTTACTGTTACTAAAAATTGCAAGTTTTAAATATAGTAAATATTCAATACATTTGTCTTAGAAAAACATCCCCCTTAAAACTGTGTCTCTTTTTCCATTATTGAGACTAAAAATCTTTACAAATCACACAATTTATCAAATAAGCGAATCCTTTCCTAATTTCAGTTCTTCAAAGTTCTTCCTTTTAAGAATAATGCTGTTTGTAATTTATATCAACTAAACCTCTGGTGTGTGACATTTCTCAAAGAAAGGATATGGGATCAGAATCTCGCAGATTGGAAGGGACCTCCACAAGTCATGTTGTCCAAGACATTGCTAAAAGCCAGGCCAGTCAGAGCGGGTGGCTCAGGGCCATGTTCAGTTGAATTCTAAAGATCTCAAAACCTCCTGAGGTACTTGTTCCAGTGTTTGAACATCCTCATGGTAGAAAATTCCTTACATCAAGCAGGTGTAACCTTTTGCAGCCTGTGTTTTTGGTATCTCATCCTTCTATTGTGAATGCCTCCAGAGAGTCTGACGCTGTATTCAACATGGCCTCCCAACAGGGAGTTGTAGTCAGACTTAAAATTTCCTCTCCACTTTCAGTTCTTGAAACTGGACAAGTCCATTTATCTCAGCCTCTAATTTCATGTCATGCTAAAGCCACTAACCGTATTCGTGGCCCGCTTTTTGACCCACCCCAGAACGTCACTGTATTTTTTGCGCTGAGAAGTCCAAAATCAAACACATCGCACCAGAAGGGTGTCACAGGTGAGAGAGATGCCAAACTCTTCATGGCCGTCCTTTGCAGACTGTTCTGTGAGCAGGACTCAAGAAGAAGTGGGGCCAGAGTCTGCCTGTGCAGAGTAGTGGCAGAACTGCAGGCTCCAGAATTATTTAAATATCAGTCATTCAGCATGGAAGGTTGCCAGGATAAGATGTCAAGACATGAGACACTGCTGTAATTAATTTTTAGGAGGAACACCAGGTGAAAGATATCTATCCTGTGTTTGTGCATTTCAGTGAACCTGGACACAGCCTGCCTCTACCTTCTTACCCTCCCGTTTCACAATTCTCCTTCACCAAACTTTCACCCTATAAATTCTGTATTCATTCAAAAATTAACTATCGTTTTGGTCTAAGTTCCAAAAATTCACTATGTGACATTGACTTTGAATAAGTTAAACATTTTATCCTCCATGCATGGAGTATCTAAAAGAACCTGATCAGAGGGTATTAGACTCCAACACTGCCTCTCACTTGAACCTGTGGGTATATGCCAAGTACAATGCTGTACCACTCTAATGGCAAGTGATTCACAGGAGGAGCAGGGTGTACATCACAAAGCTCAAATAGGTCACAGACTGTTGCCCATGCCTTTTCCTGCTTCTGTTACTGACTTGCATGAGCTTTAGCTAACAATTTCATTGCAGAGGTGGTTACTTGGGATCTGGTTTTGGAAACTTCTATTAGAGGGCAGTGAGAGTGAGGCTGCACTTCAAGGAAGGACGAGGCATGAACCAACAATGACAACACAGGTAATGCCCTCACTACCAGGGCATTATCTTGCAGCATCTGAGCAGGATAAGCAGTGTCAGATGGTGATAGCAACGAGTTCCAATGACAGTCCTGTGATCTTCAACCAAAGGCAAGGTCAACAAGTCAGGACTGAGGTTAATCCATGAAAGTTCAGTGACTGCTGAGGGAGAGCTTGAGACAGGCCCAGACCCTGGCACAATCACAGCATAATTCAGGCCATGCCTGATTACCCTGACCTGAACTGAGACAGAGCCTTTCAATGGATTAATTTTTTTAAAAAATAGACCAGTAATCCATCCTCTTAAATTCTGATCTTTATCCATAAGCAGAAATCAAATGGATGGAGGGATAGGTTTTGTATTGTATGAATATTTATAAAAATATCTGCACTTGTATGGATGCATTCTGGTAATAAATTGTTGATATTATTTTTATTTTCATTTGTTCTCTTTTAACAGATTTGTGGATGTTTGTAAATACATTCTGTAAATCCATACTATGGCACAAGCTAAGTCCCCCACAGAAGATACAGACAGCTAATCTTTGCTCAACATGGGGAGTAAGATGCTAGAAAGTAGTGCTGTGGAAAGGGACCTGGGAGTCCTGGTCAACAGAAAGTTGAATCTGAGTCAGCAGTGCCCTGGCAGCCAGGAGGGACAGCCCTGTCCAGAGGTGCATCAGGCACAGCATCACCAGCTGGGTAAGGGAGGGGATTGTCCTGCTCTGCTCTGCACTGGGGCGGCCTCACCTTGAGCGCTGGGGGCAGTTTTAAGTGCCACAATATAAAAAAGACATGAAACTATTAGAGAGTGTCCAAAGGAGGGCAATGAGGATGGTGAAGGGCCTTGATGAGAAGCTGTATGAGGAGCAGCTGAGAGCACTTGGTCTATTCAGCCTGGAGAAGAGGAGCCTTGAGGGGAGACCTCACTGCAGTCAACAACTTCCTCGTGAGGGGAAGAGGAGGGGAAGACACTGAACTCCTGTCTGTGGTGACCAGTGACAGAACCTGAGGGAATGGCCTGAAGTTGCGTCAGGGAAGGTTTAGGTTAAATATTAGAGAAAGGTTCTTCACCCAGAGGGTGTTTGGGCACTGGAAGAGGCTCCCCAGGGAAGTGGTCACGGCATCAAGCCTGCCAGAGCTCAAGGAGCATTTAGACAATGCTCTTGGACACATGATGTTACACTTGGGTTGTCCTGTGAAGGTCTAGAAGTTGGACTCAATGATCCTTTTGGGTCCCTTCCCAGCCTGCATATTCTGTGATGCTGTGATAAAGCTGTCCATGTCCTGAACAGGACATTTCTTGTCATAGTAAGGCACATTATATCTGGGCTTATTATCCTTGGCATTTCTCACAACCTAGTCCACCAACAAATTAAACTGTAACACACAGTTTTTAGATATAATTAGTGACAGAATATTGAATTCATATCTAAGAGGACTCAAAATGAGCTAATAGCAGTAAGAGCATCTCTGTGAAGGGTGCTGAATGGAGCCTTTCCTTGACCTGAGATTTCAGTTCTATAAAACATTTTTATGAAGACAGATCCTCAGTATTGCACAAAGCCCCACTAAAATAGATGAGGCTCAGCCCTGCAATCCATGCAGAGCTCAAGTCTTTTCCGCTTGCCAGAGGGAACAAAAGCAGAGTCACACAAGATTGAGAAATTGCACACTGCTAGTGTTAGTAAATACAAAAGGTATCATCAGTCACTTTTTATTTATAGATGGTAAACCTTTCATTTTCACATCTCTTTTTAACCAAACTTTTTTCTTTTTTCTTTTTTTTTTTTTTTGTTGAAGAAAAGTGGATGAAGAGGAAAATGTTTTCCTGTTAGCAGCCACAAGTCAAACTCAGCTTGAAAAACCATACCTGCTGCTTTACTAATGGGAGTAAATTTTCAGCTCACAGGAGACGAATAACAACAGACAATACAACATCATATTAGGGAGTAAGCAATACAAGACAAGAGATGAAAGTAAAACACACAGCACCTACAAAAGTTTAGGTTTAGTAATAAACTTAGAACAAGTTGGAGCTTTGCAACTGAGCCAAAACACCACAAAATCGTGACAGAGCTTGCAGAACTAGGCTCACCAGTTATAATTGAAAAACAACCTTTTAAAAAATGTACATCTCCAGTCTTATCAGACAGAAAAAATTCACAGAATTGAAAATCACCCTGCTGTGACCTCATATGCTATGTCCTGTCTTTTATCCTCACAGACCACTGGATTTCTCTGTTCTTTCCATAGCCTGACTATGCCAAGACCTTACTTTTCACAGCAATTTCTCTCCCACAACTAGTTATGTTATGGGCTATTGCTCAGATCTTCCAGCCGGGTCTGCACAAAACATATGCACAGTTAGAGCAGTCAAAGCAGTCTGTCCTCATCAACTCGCCCAACAACAGAGCGTTCTTTGTTCACACCTGCAAGCAAAACTTTAATACTAGGCCATGTTTGGCAGAGTATAATATTATGGAAAAGGAAAAGAAGGAGAAATCTGAGCCACAGACTTTTAGCAGAATATAATGTTGTAAGCTATAAAGCATATTGTTTCTGGTCTCTAAGCTACAGGTTAAAAGAAACATTTTGGTTGGCTTTTTTTAGCTAAAAATAACTTTATAATTTGAAGTTACTTTTAATAGGAAATACAGACTAAGTCTAAAGCTAATAAAAGTATCTTTGCAACTTTTTTCTCAAATAAGTAATTTTTAATATTAGTTTATATTATTCTGTATTATCTCTAAAGAAATACATGAAGCAATAGTGTCCCTAAGCACTGGTCAGTCTAAGCAGGCATGTTCATTCTTTTAAGACATGTTTTACAGAAACTGAGTAAGCCTGTTTTTCAGTAGTGAAAGTCATTTCTACTCAAAGAACTTATTCTATCTAAGGAAATAATTTCATAGCCTATTTATAATAAGGAAGGTTTTTTTTAAAGAAATAGATTTTGTAGTTACAATAATTGGGCCGTAACAGTAGCAATTAACATGTAGGATTGATAGTAAACGATCACAAAAAAATGAGTGAATTAAACAAAAAAAATGGCCAGGAGGTAGTTACTGTCTCCTTGGTATATTTAACAGCCATTACAAATACAGGTTCACATCAGGAAATTTTGCATACTTTTATATCTATCCTTTTTTCTCAGAAATTTTATGTTTATAAATATATATGACACATATCTCTTATTTCAGAGTAACTGTTGAATAACATTTTTTAAACAAATAAGTAATTCTATAGAATAATGAAATGCAGTAGAAAAAAATCATGAAAACCTAAGTAGGAACATGGTGGGTTAGATGTTGGTTAACAGAACTGCTACCTTGGACTGCTACCTGCCAGAGGGCAGACTGTTTAGGAGACAATGTCCATTGAGAGGCATTTCTGAAGAGCAAAAGAGTCCAGAAAAGCTGGACATTCATAATGGAGGAAATCTTAAAGTCACAGGAGCAGGTGGTCTCCATGTGCTGAAAAACAAGCTGGCAGGGAAGGACAACAGCCTGGCTGCACAGAGAGCTTTGGCTGGAACTCAGCAACAAAAGAGAGTTTATAACCTTTGGAAGAAGGGGCAAACAAGGACTGCAGGGACAAGGATGTTATTAAAGGATCCTTCTGACTTGCCTTGCATAGTTCGCTTTAGGGGATTACTTGTGCCTTTTGTTATTTTGCCCTCTGATTTCCACTAGCCACTTCTAAGATAGTCAGTCTTGGTAATCACTTAGATAGTTCTTAATTTCTAATCCCTAAGAAAGATCATTTAATTCCTTCCATGAACTAAAATAAAATAAAGAACATATAAGAAAATATTAAGTTAGAATAGATGATATAAGTTTAGCTGAAAATAATTTATTGAGAATTTGTCTTATCACTTACAAGCTGGCACCAGTATACACTACTACACACACACACATAGATAAAGTTTTCAGGGTATTATAAATACATAGATTGCAATACTAAGATTAACAGGCAACACAGAAAAGAAAAAACAAACCCCAGTTAGACGTTATAGAACATAATCACTATAAACCAACTTTTTAAACATATGATTATTTCATTAACAAAATACATTTGAAACAGAACTTAAATTTTCACTCCCACGTAATACAACTGAAATGTCCTACACAGAAATTTCAGTACATCTGTTTTGCCTCATTTGGTTCAGACAAGAATGTAACATTTTCCCCCAGCACCTATTGTAAGACGTAGTGTCAGACTGCATGGAGAAGAGTCAAAAAGTGGAAGACTGATGGTTTGCTAAATTTATCCATATTTCACACTATCCTCCTGCATACTTTCTGCACAAGAACATGCTTATGGGCGACTTAGAATCTCCTTTTAAGCACTGAAATGCTACGTTTTGTGAATAGTCTAAATACCTCAAAAAAGTCTAAGAAGACTTTCCTCTCTCAGGACTAAGGAACATGCCGAAGAAGGTATCTGGAATAATTACTGTGAATGAAAAGAGGGCAAGGGTAAGTTGATGAAAAGGTCTTAGGCTATATCAGAACATATCAATGGGAAAAAGAAGATAGTCCTGGGAGCTGGACTGGACTGGCTGTACAAAGAAGCTGGATATTAAAACATGCAGAAAGCAAAGGAAATATTTGATGAGACCAGAATAAGGAGGATAGAAACTATATCAATGAAAAATTACATGAGGAATTTGAAGAAAAGTTTGTATGGAATGGGGGAGAAAACATGTCAAATATGCTCAAACTAGCCTATGTGAATAAAAAAACAGACAAGAAGTTGGTGGAAGCAAAATGAGATATCCAAAGTCTGAAAATTACTGAGGCAAGGAGGATGAGCCTGCTATAAGAACTACAGATGAAAAGAGACCAGATGGAAACCATTTGGAAAAAGAGCGTATCAGGGTAACATAGGAGGAATCTTACATTCATCAGCACACATTTTTTTTCTCATACTTGAAGTAAAAAAAAACAAAACCAAAAACTCAACAAACTAAAAGTCTCTGTGACTTCACAAGCTCAAATGGCAGCAGTTTGCATAGTTAGTCCCCTGTTTCAGCAGTAGGGTTCAACGTCATGGAGTTTTCAGGTAAGATAGAGGGAAGGACATTAGGAGGAAGAGAAACTGGAAACCAAATGCTTTTTAAAGACTTTATTATAAATGAAAAAATTAGGATTCTAGCCTGAGTTCATTACTTTTTAAATGCAATCTATATTTATAACGACAAATACAGACCCATGTGTCATGTTTCAAACCCAGCTAGCAATCAAGCACCATACAGCTGCTCACTCACTTTCCCTCCACTGGTTCAATGAGGAAGGGATTTAGAGGAGAAAAGGTGGAAAAACTCGTGGATTGAGATAAAGATAGTTTAATAGGGAAAACAAAAGCCATACACACAAGTAAAGTAAAGCAAGGTATTCATTCACTACTTCCCACTGGCAGTCAGGTATTCAGCCATCACCCAAAACCAGGACTCCGTCACGGGTAACAGTTACTTGAGAAGACAAATGCCATCATGCCAAATGATCCCCTATTCCTCTTTCTTCTCTCAGGTTTATAAGCTCAGTATGATTCCATATGGTATGGGATATACTTTTGACCCTTTGGAGTCAGCTGTCCCAGCTGTGTCCTCTCTTTCTGTGCACCCCCAGCCTCTACACTGGGAGGGCAATACAAGAAGCAGAAAAGGCTGTGGCTCTGTGTAAGCCCTGGTCAGCAGTACCAAAAACATGTCTATATTATAAATACTGTTTCCAGCACAAATCCAAAACACAGTCTAATATTAGCTTCCATGAAGAATATTAACTGTACCCCCAAACGATCGTGTTTTGTCTTGATTTACTGGGAAAGGCATACCAGAAAGTAAAATCATTCACCTTGGCTGTCAGGTCCTTAGACTAAAGCATTTAGTCTTTTCATTTTTGCTTCTGTTTCTGGGTATACAGTCTAACCATTACTCAACTTTCTTTCTGATTTACTGTCACAGTTTGGAAGTAAGTGGATGAGTTCATCTGTGCCATTTTCCCCTTCCAACTGCTCTTGATGGCTCTCAACGCTCTCATTAAACTTGATGCTTAGTCAGCTGTTCACTATCTTCAGATGATTCTTCTTTGCATTCATCCTCTTCACCCAGCAAGGTGGCAAAACATGGCACAAGTGCAGCTGATGTACAAACTGCTGATAGAAGCAGATCCCTTTCTGAACACCCTAACGGTGACCATATGGTTTAACTTTATTTGCTTGCTACCAAAGTGGCTGGAGATAAAAATGATTACAGCTTATTTAGCCTATATTTAAGTTGTTGTACTGGAGAATGAACAGAAGCTACATCTCAATTTCTCTTAGTAACAATAACAGCAGTTGCAGCTGCTTCTAATTTAACAGCCAAAGAAACTATTATGATAGTTTAATAGGATATTCCACATAACAGGAAAAAAATATTCAACTAGTAATACTTTTCACAACTTCTAATTGAGTTAGAATATATTTTTTATAAGAAAACCAGTGACAGTTTAAAGAACATGTCAGCTTATAATGTCCTTTCAAGTTTTAATTAGCATCTATGGATGCATGCTCTGTGTGAACTAGAGCTTCGATCTATCGTGTAAAAAATAGTCTTCCTAACTGAGAAGTTGAATAGGACCATGCAGAGGCTATCTGTATTAAAAAGATCTTTACAACTGGAACAGTGGGGCTTCTTTGCCTTTTATCAATGTTTAATCTCAGAAATCTATTAGGGGGCTAGCTAGGTGAAACACAATGCTTGTGATACACTGTGAAAACAGGGTAATGATCTAGTGATTTTTCTTGGCTTTAAAATTTATTTCCTCAGACAATAACTGAATGTATCATGAAGAGCACCCTAGATTGTCCAGTTTGATTCTCACAGTCATCAGTGTGCTGTGGATCAAGGGAATGATTCAAAAAGAATGCCTCAAACACTCACAGGCACTTACCTGGAGACGAACCTTCCCCGAGAGCGAAGGACAATTTTGCAAGTTTCTTTGGAGACATGATAGTATTCTAGGCATGCAGGGTAGAGCTAGTACAGGCCTGGGCTGGTGCACTCAGCGAAGGCTAATGGCCTTGACAGGATGCAGATTTCTCAGATTTAAACAATTCCATGGAGTTTAGTATTTTATTTGGACTACTCTTTTCAACAATACCTTCAGAAACCTATTTTTTCCCATTCTAATGTTAATTTATAATTACTCTTCAGTGCTCAAAAACTATATGCTTCTATAGCAAAAAAAAAGAAACATCAGAACAGTTTGTGACTTTGTGACTGAGTGACTGTAAGCTGCTGCCAAGAAACTAAAAAAAACCAAACCAACGAACCAAAAAAACCCCACCACTGAAAACCTAAAGACCAAACCCAAATTTTTTTTAGTGGCTAGTTTCTCAAACATTTTACACAATAGTATTAAAATAAAGGCATCTTTCTTAAATTTTTTTTTAGAGAGATAGAAAGGAAATCACATTCTTATCCAAAATAGTCATATGAAATTAACTTTAAAACTACTGTATTTCTATGCAGTCTTATGAAATAGAATGCTGCAAAATTTGAGAAGGATATCATCACTTGACATCAGTGGATCATATGAAACAAACACATCATAAAATAATGGAAGACCAAACCATATATGGGAAACCTTTAGTCTTACCATTTAATGCACTGTATAAAACCACTCAAAGATTATAGCAGTGAAAATGGGATAAGACTATGTCTGGAACAAAAGTAAGAACTGAAAATATATACTCCTATCTTGTTTGAAGAATCATGGTTGAAAAATCAGAGGAGCTACTTTGGCTTCACAGTAACTAATTTCAATAGACACATAGCTTTTTCTCTTGTGTAACTATTTGGTGCGTACCCATGGAAAATAAAGAAGAGATTTAGCTATAAATAGTTTCAGTGACCAGTAAAAATGGATTCTTGTGCCATTTTATAAGGGCTGGAGTCATCATTTTTTATCTCCTATGAGGATAGAAAAATTATATTCTGTATTTTCATAGCTGGTATATTGCTTTGCGGAACCATTTTTATTTCAACTGCTGTATATTTCTTTGAAAGGATTTTATTCTCAGAACTGACCATTATCTGCTCAGTTTGGTTTTGAGGTCAATCGGTTTTCATTCCTAGCTACACTGGATTTTCCCCTGGATACCATCTAGTACAAGCTCCCTCCGGTTCCAATCCAAGAACAATTTTAATGTTGTATCCTAGGACAGGCTTTGCATTCAACTTTTTTAACAAGTCACATTAATGCAGAGAACGGTAGTAAGGTGAAAAGTAAATATTTTTGACTGAAATTCTACAATTCTTTCTCCCCCAAAATTTTGAGAAAAGTACATAAAAGATAAAAGCAATACTTGTTTCCAGTCCTGTAGAAGAGAATAACATGGAGTGGAATGGAATGGAATGGAATGGAATGGAATGGAATGGAATGGAATGGGATAGAATAGAATAGAATAGAATAGAATAGAATAGAATAGAATAGAATAGAATAGAATAGAATAGAACAGAATAGAATAGAATAGAATGTCTCATTTGGAAGGGACCTAAAATGATCATTTAGTCCAATTACGTGACCATTTCAGGGCTGACCAAAAGCTAAAGCATGTTTAAAGGAGGTTATCCAAATGCCTTTTCAACAGTGTCAGGCTTGGGGCATTGACCACCTCTCTAAGGTCAATTACTAAGAGGTTTGACCACCCTCTCAGTAAAAAAAGGCTTTCTAAGGTTCAGTCAAACCTTGCCTGGTGCACCTTTGAACCATTTCCACACATGCTATCACTGAATATGAAGGAGAAGGGATCAGTACATCCATCTCCATGTCCTGTCCTCAGTAAGATGTAAAGAGCAATAAGGTAACCCCTCAGCCTCCCTTTCTCCAAAGTGAGTGAATCCAAAGTCCTCAGATGCTCCCCACAGGACATTCCTTCCAGCCCTTTCACCAGCTTTGTTGCCCTCTTCCAGACACAGCCAAAAACCTTTACATCCACATGAAACATTGGGGCCCAGAACTACATACAGTACTCTAGATGTCTCCTCCCACGTTTCCACGCAACCCCAGCCTCCTCACCAGCGTGGCAGTATGGGAAAGAACAAAGGACTTGGTGTTGTGCAAGCACTGTTAAGCAGTATCTAAAACATCCCTGAATTATCAACACTGTTCCCAGCACAAATCCAAAACATATCCCCATACTAGCCACTCTGAAGAAAACGAACTCTATCGCAGACAAAACCAGCATACAACTTCATAAAATACATCTGTGTTTTGGCCTTGTTTGACACGTTTTCTAAGAAGAATTTACTTCTCTTCCTTCAGTGTTTCAGAAAAACAAAATCAATGTAAGCAAAGATAGACCAAAACATTTCCTTTTCCCCAGTTTTCACCATTTAAATGCCTCCCCAACCTGCATTTCTTTTTTCCTTTTGACCCCACCATGAAAATAAAGAAAAAAATAATCAGAAAACACAAAACCCAGAAACAAAGCAAAACTAAGGTAAAAGGATTCCATAAAGAAAGGAATCATCTGTTACACATGCACGGTTCTCTCTGATCATTAGAATATGTCTTGCCTCCCAATACTTGAATGACCTGATCAAGCATTTACATCCTCCATGAAGCTATAAGAAAATAAGAATTCTATGCCTCAGAAAGATCTTATGAAAAGCACAGTCACAGATTAAACAAGCAAACAAGGAAAACCTTATTTCCCCAATCTACTGCCCACTGGCAGTAAAAGAGATCTTGGTTTTGGTGTTGGTTTCTTTTTTTCTTCCCCCAACTCATATATATAGATATATAACTGATATAGATAATAGGTTCTGCTCCACTGAATGATACCCATATGAAAAGAGATATACAAGCAAATAAAATGATTTTACACATGGGGACAGACAGACTTCAAATGCATTACCAGCTTCAACAGAAGCAAGACTTACTAAAAAAATTTGGGGGAATTTTTTTCTTTAAACAACTACTGCCTCTATTGTGACTACAATTCACTCTAAAACGCCTACAGCTACTGAGGAATATACTGTTATCTAAATGTTGTATTACAGTGAAGTTTCTTTCAAATTCTGATGCTCTTGGGTTTCACACTAGCCAGAAGGCAATTTCAGTGCAGAGCAGCAGATCACAAAGGTGATTCTACTTCTAGATCTAATATCACCTGGAATAAAAGCCCACACCATACAGTTTCTCTCTAAGGTTCTTAGCTGAAAGGGACCAAACCTTCTCATATGGCAAAATGATCCACAGAATGTAGTTTGTATGCCTGTATTTGATCCAATGTCAAGCTAGTAACATTGATAAAATTCTCTGTTATTTCCAAAGACCAGTCTATTTCATGGAAAAGGTCTAGGTTTCCCTAATGGAAGCTTTTATGTGAATATGAACGTTTTTAATGCCACTCCTAAATTGTAAATTATGGGTACCAGCTCTGACAAAAACACCTCTCTGTGGCCTCAGCAGGCAATTATTACCGTATCTAACTTTAAAGTCCTTCTGAGGTTTAGTATCAGTGTCAAAAGTGGCAGTGTTAACCAAGACACTTATAAATAGACCACACTGCTAAAATATAAGGTAGTCTGGGAAGAGTAAAATAATTATAGCTTGCTCTGTAAGGGAATGTGACAAGTTTCATGCATCTGTTATTTCTCAGAGTGATGATGTGGAATAGGACCTTGTTATATATGTTCTTTCTTCCATGCCTCTCCTTATTTTACTCTCTGTGCGCTGGCAAAACAGGTGATGAAGATGTACTTGCTCTGTATACTGGCATATAGAACCTCTGCCCCCTACTATTTGCTCATGCCTACCTTCATTCTTCAGCTATTAAATGGGTATTATTTTTCCATGTCTACTGTTACCTTCTGACAGACTAAAAGATACTGCTTTTAGTACAGCCAGGACAATTGCTTTATTAGGAAGTGGTAATAACCTTTAGAACAGTAAAATCATGGTGGTGTATTATCCAGGAGAAGCAATGCAGGCAGAGTGATTGGCCAAAACTAAAGATGTATGTCTTACAGCAATTATCAATAAGTAGTAAAACGAGGATCCTGTTAGAATATATGGTGTCTTCATGGATTATTCGAGGAAAAAACCCTAATGTTGTGTGTACAAAAGCATACTAAAGCTAGAGGGAAGTCATTAAAGAACACCTAATTACTTTAATTTTGAGCTTTGTACTCAGAACTGGTATAGCTTTCTTAATACACAACATATTTAAAGCTTTTATTATTTATTCATGCTATAGGATGATCCTTCAGAGTCTTCTTAAGATTCACAAAAGACATTGTTAAACAAGAAGCAATAACCTACTGATCTCTAAAGAGGGAGAGGACACACAGACTGTCACTAAACACATCAAAAGGAAGCTAAATCCACAAGCTAATTAATTAGGTCTCTACAGATAAACAGAGGCACACAAAAATATGTTTCAGAAGAATCTCTCTATGTAGTGCATTCATTACTTCAACGTATTTGTTACCTCAATAAATATAACATTCTTCAGACTCCATTCATCTTCTCCCTGACTAATGAAAGTGCATCCAACAAACTGAGTTAATTATCCTTGCTCCGTACTAACCCAGCGAATATCCCCAGGAAAGTATCTGAGGTTTTCATTCAGTGCCAGAGTACCACAAAAACAGGATTGTTAGAATAGCTGGGTTGGGATTGCTGTGGCTTTGTCGAGGTGGACATAAAAGCACACACTTGCCGTAATCCAAAGTCAAGAAGGATAGAAATTTTTTTTTTTTTTTTTTTTACTTCTATTCTTTTACCTTTTTACAATGGCTGTGGCTTATTGGGATTGGCTGCTTAGCAAACAATAACAAGGCTGTTTAACAAACAAAGACCATTCAGGTAACAGAACAATTAGTTATACAAGCAAAAGTATAGTTGCTACATATTATCCACAACTTCTTCCTGGTACGCTCTCAATGTCCCATAACAAGGACATCCCCTCCTCGTGTCCAGAACATCTTCTCTCATTGATTGTCTTCTTGGCCTTCTCTGTGGGTTTCACTGAAGCTGCAGAATTTTCACTGTAAACTCTCACAGGTAAATTCTAACTGGTTTCGGGTCTGACTCTGTGAGGCCCCCAGACCAGCTGTCAGCCTCATCAGATTGCTGTCAAAAATACTTTGACAAACCAAAGCATTAATCCTGCTTATTGATTTTCACTATCAGGCACCACATTTCACCTCTGGATGAAGATTTGATCCATAGTTTTTTAAAAATCCATTAATTCAAATTTACTTAATGTGCAGTCATAAAGGTTTTCTGTCTGACCATTTGTTCTTTCAGTAGAAACTTTCTCTATTAGAGAAACTCTGGAACACAAAGTTGCCATTGCATCAAAGGCTTTGGGTCATGCTTCTGTCTCCTCGCAAAAAGATCTTTTAAATTGTATTTTTCTTCAGAAAAGCTAATACTTACATGTACTTGAGGAAGTCCAAAAGCTAGACCTTCAAAGAAAATATAATTCATCTTTGGAGTGGTGGTAATGTTACAAAAATCTTCAGATTTGATATTACAATACTTCAAGAAGAGTTACTGTGATTGACTTTCAGCACAATTTCTATATTTTTTCAGAGAAATGGGCACTTTGAAAGAGAAGAAAAAATCCTATACGTGCAGGTAGTTCTTTTTTGTTGTTGGTGGTATTTGTTTTCTGTTTGCTTGTTTGTTTGTTTTCCTTTTTCATCACTCACTGACCATTTCCTTAAGACCACTTATTCTCATTTGTGAAAACTCTGAAACAGCACCTTGACCATTCGGAGAAAAATTTGAATTTGTCAGTTGTCCATTCCATGGCATAAATTCATAAACCTGACGTTTATTAGGAATACAAGTATATTCAGTTATACTGAGTACAGCTTCAGTACATAGTACTGAATGTAAACAGAAGACATAGAATGACTACAAATGTAGCATATATTCAGAGATGAACAAGAGTAAAAAAATATCTAGAGATTACAAGAAGCTTAAGGAAAAAAGCTTAGAATTAAAAAGGATAGAAGCATTCTTAGGCTACTATATAAATTATGCTGTATTTGACAGAAATTGAACTTTAAATCTGAGAACAGTAGAATAGCAGAATAACCCAGTAGCAAACTGGGCATGAAAGCTAAAGCAGTGTTGCCAGGTTTGGAAATTACTTCAATTTAATGACATTCCAGCAGAACCTCAATAGATCTAGGGAACACTGTTCTGGTGAGGAGTACCAGTAGAAGAAACAGAAACTGTACTCATGGTATGCAGCAGTTAGGCAGCACTTTCATTCCCAAGAAGCTGCTCTGAACATTATTTTGACTGAAATGTAATTCTTCATCCCACATATAGTGTGGGTTTCATCCAGCTCCTTCTTAACTATTGATATGTTGTTGGTTCCTTAGTGGGCATTTTGGAAGATTGATCACTGATTCCTTTGTACATATTATAGCAGAAAATGAAGGCTGGGTAGGATATATTTTTTATTTCAACCCTCTGCCTGCAGTTTTGTCTCTAGTTCTGTTAATATACTGGTGTGTATTTTAGTGAATAAATTTTATCAAGTACCAATACAGCTTTTCTTAGGTCACATATCCTACTGCTCTTCACTTACACTAATAGTGCTATCCAAATTTACTCCAGCTTACTGTTTTATAGTAAGTACTGTACTATTTTCCCATTTTCCTCTACTTTATTTTGTTGAAATGTCTCTATTGTCTTTCCAAGCTGAGAGTCGTTCATACAGTTGTATTGAGAAAACATCCACATATCTATAACCATGACGTGCTGATGACATGGAGAAGCCGTGCAATGAGAGTGACTCAGTTCAGCAAACTACAGACTTGGTTAAAAAGCATATAGTCAGAGATTTTAGTCAAGTAAATTAGGAAAGTACTCATAAATGAAAATACCTGATATTAGAATGAAATTATGGTTATTTTGTCACTGGAAGAGCATGAAAAGTATAATTTGCACAGGAAGGTTTTTCAGTGAATGATACAATTACCTAGTTAACACAGAAGGAAGAAAATAAAAGCTAGAATGTGTAGCATGTCATATCAAAGCCTGGAAAAAGAAATTCTTATCCTTCTTCCCTGATAGTTAAAACAAATTCCCTTAAATAAAATTCATTTGTTTTGAAAAAATATTCTAAAGCAGTGTCAAAATGTGATATCATAAATTGTATTGACTGCAAACTTCACACTTTCAGCCTATCAAGACAGCTAAAAATTTCTCACTGTTGATATAACTGGGATAAAATCTCTCCTACATACAGCAGCACAGGAAGGACAGAAAAAGTGCCCAAATGCAATTTTGTTGAAATATATGAGAAATCCTTCCTTATTCACTTTGATAAGGCCATGATTAAGAACAACATTCTGTCAGACCCAAAGGGGAAAAAATATCTGTAATACTGCTGTGATAAAGTATACTGCCACTGTTTCCCCATTAAATATGTTGCAAACATATTTCTTCCTCTGTGATATGAAGTTGAAAATTAGCTTTCGTGTCAGTGCTACTAAATCAGAGCAGATTTGTAGCAAGCATAGAATGTCCAAAAACTTAATTAGTTCACTCACTATTAATTGAAAATACCAAAGGAAATGGCTTTCCAGTGACAGAACTCTAAATTTCCAAAGTCTTGAAATAACATCTGCAGTTCTACTGTATTGACAAGTTCTGCAAGTTCTGCAGAAAAAGTTTCAGATATAGAGTTAGTTAATGGGCATTTTAGAAGGTTTGCCACTGCTTTGTACATATTACAGAAGAAAATGAAGGCACGTGGAAAATAAGGAAGTGACTGGGGACAGTCAGCATGGCTTCACCAAGGAAAAATCATGTCTGACAGATATGGTAACTTTCTACAATGGAATTAGAGCATTGGTGGATGAGAAAAGAGAAATTTACTTCATTTATCTGGTCTCCTGCAAAACATTTGATGCTGTCCTGCTTGACATCCTTGTCCCTAAACTGAAGAGACATGGATTTGACAGATGGAACACGGTAGATAAGGAATTGGCTGGATGGTCACCCTCAAAGATTTGCAGTCAGTGGCTTGATATCCAAGTAGAGACCAATGAGAGTGGCATTCCTTGAGCACTGATATTGGGATCAACACCATTTAACATCTTTGTCAGTGACATGGGCAGTGAGATTGAGTGCACTCTCAGTAAATTGGCTGATGACACCAAGTTGTGCGGTGCAGTCAACATGGTGGAAGGAAGGGATGCAAAATCCAAAGTAACCTTGACAGGCTTGAGAGGTGAGCTTGTGAAAACCTCACAAAGTTCAACAAGGCCAAGTGTAAGGCAATGGACATGGGTCAGGACAATCCCAAGCACAAATACAGGCTGGGCAGAAAGTGGATGGAGACCAACCCTGTGGAGGAGGACTTTGGGATGTTCATGGATGAGAAGCTCAACATGACCCAGCCATGTGCACTTCCAGCCCAGAGAGCCAGCTGCATCCTGGGCTGCATCCAAAGCAGCATGGCCAGGAGGGAGGGGATTGTGCCCCTCTGCTCTGTACCTATGAGACCCCACCTGGAGTGCTGCATCCTTCTCTGGGGTCCCCAACATAGGAGGTACATGGACCTGTTGGACTGAGTCCAGAGGAGGGTGACAAAGATGATCATCAGGCTGGAGCACCTCTCCTTTGAAGACACACTGAGAGAGCTGGGGTTACTCAGCCTGAAGAAGAGAAGGTTCTGGGGAGATCTTATAGCACCTTCCAGTAACTGAAGAGAGACTACAAAAAAGCTGGAGAGAAACTTTGTAAAAAGGCATATAGTGATAGGACAAAGGGGAATGGCTTCAAACTGAAAGAGGGTAGATTTACATTAGATAACGGGAAGAAATTCTTCACTGTGAGGATGGTGAAGCACTGGAACAAGTAGCCCAGAGAAGATGTGGATGCCTCATCCATGGAAGTGTTCAAGGACAAGTTAGATGGAGCTTTGAGCAACCAGGTCTAGTGGAAGGAGTCCCTGCCCATAGCTGGGGTGTTGAAACTAGACAATCTTTAGAGTCACTTTCAACCCAAACCATTTAATGATTCTATGATAGCGGACCTTCTTCAGGAGGGAACATAAAAATATGACAAACATCTGCTGTTTAAGTTTAGGAACATCACTGACAATTATGTGAGGTCCTTTGCAAAAATGAATGACCTATTGAGAAAACGAAAAAGATTCAGAGAAAGTTGAAAATATGTTTAAAAAAGGCAAATTGGGAAATTTCTTCACTTGTTTACAGCACAATAATTCATTAAGAGAGTGCTTATTCTTCTGAAGCAGCTACCAGTTTGCTGGTAATGATTCCCAGGTGAGTGGGAAGCAGACTGATTTCTACATTAAGAGAAAGCAGTTAAAAGTGAGGCAATGGCAAAATGGTTTCTACAAAAGAACAATATTCACATGAGATAATAAAGCACTGTGTGATCAAAATAGAGCTGAATGCGTTTAAACCTGTTTAAACCATAATTAGCCTGTATTAAGATATCTTGTATTTGAATGTCAGTCTTCCGGTATTATAAATTCAAACTGATGGAAGCAATGAAACTAAGTTTATCAGATGATAGATATTAAAACGTAATTTAAAATTAAACAAGAAGTTTTAATGGTGTTTCAGAAATGTGCCCCTTCCCCATCTCCAACCCTCCTCAGCATGCTGTAAATTTTAAGTTTCTTTTTTAAGTCTTTTAGTTCTTACACAAAAATCTGGAGAGGCCTTTAATATTTTTCTGTCTTCTAACAGGCTAAATGTGAACCTTAATTATATATCATAGAATCATAGAAGCATAGAATGACCTGCGTTGGAAGGGACCTTAAAAATCATCTAGTTCCAAACCCCGTGCCATAGACAGAGAGCCTTCCACTAGACCACATTATTCAGAGCCCCATCCAGCCTGGTCTTGAATGCCTCCAGGGATGAGGAGTCCACAGCCTCTCTGGCCAATCTTTTTCAGTGCATCACCACCCTTACAGTAAAAAATGAATTCATAATATCTAATCTCAACCTATCCTCCTTCATCTTAAAGTCATTACCCCCTGTTCTATGACTGCATGCCCTTGCAAAAAATTCCCTCTCCACGTTTCTTGTAGGCCAACTTCAGGTACAGGAAGGCTGCTATAAAGTCACTTTAAAGCCTTCTCTTTTCCTGAACAACCCAATGCTTTCAGCCTGTCTTTATAGGAGAGGTGCTGCAGCCCTAGGATCAACTTAGTGGTCCTCCTCCAGACTCGTTCCAACAGGTTCAAGTCTTTCTTGTTTTGACCCTACTTGATAATTTCATGTAAGCTCATACTTGTTATTATTCTTCTAGTATCTGCTTAAATCACTCTGAAGATCAAGGAGATGCAACAAGTGCCTTTAGATAAACATAACTTTAACAATACAGACATAGCTGGGATACCAGACATCTGAATTAGGTTCTGAGACAGGAAGCAAAGATGTCATGTGATGCTCAAAAATAATTAAGGCAGTTAAAAGGCCAAATTGCAAATATAAGCATGAGAGTTATTTTCAGTTCTCAATTCTTTATAGGGTGTTTGTTTATATTTACTCTAGAATTATACAATATATGGACCCAGATAAAAGTATTATAATTCATTCACAGGGAGCTTATAAAAAGGCATTCATCTCAGCATATTCACTGACTAGTAGTTGAGCATCATTTCGCAGGTGCACTATTCAAGTGCACTATTATGTATTTGGGAGAATTTTCAGAGCGTTGTTGCATTCCTTCCAAAGAGAAAACTGTTTTAGAATTCTAACTATGTAGCACTAACATGTATTTAGCTTATTTTGAAACAGCGTGACCTCTAAAGAATGCAGTTATTCATCCTTATTATTACAATCTATTATGTTCCATCAGGTCATCACATGGGTATTTCATTTTGATACCATGAGTATGAACCAGGATTCATATTACTCTGAACTGTTTTCAGAACCATATATTCTACTTTATCAATTTAGCAATGGCTAGACTTCTGGAAATAAAGTCTATTGTTTGTTTCACATAAAGATTAAGGGCCTAAGTCAGCAATGCTCTAAGAGCTATGTCACCAATTCAATGGCAACAAATGAGAAACTCTCATTTGGGAATATGTAAGGATAAGAAAAGTTCAATTGAACTATAAAAGGGTAGTAATTATATTTAAAATGAAAGTTTGAAACAGAAAAAATCTTTAATAACAATATTAGATTGTTATTTACATTTTTAGGCAAATAAACATTTTGACTTCCAGAAGTTTTTAATACAAGAGAGTCAAAAAAAAGCCATTATTTTTATGACTGTTTATTTCACAGAGCTGAACTGTAGCTCTAAGGAATGCTTAGTACTTGGTTGTTATGTCTGAAGGGTAGTTTGGGCCACCTTGGATTATATTATGATTCTGAACCTCTTACTTTGGTTTGCAATTTTTTCCCTTGCTGCAAGGCTGGAAAAGGTACATACTATACTTAAAAGATCTCTAGCTTGGTAGAAATTACAGAAGTCCTTTTGCAAATGTATTGAACATAATACACACAAGCAATTTACTTCCGGTATTTTCAGTGCCTTCTTGAGCTGAAGAATCTCCTAGAAATTTAAAATTCTACCAGCCATGGTTTATATGGTGAAAGTAGTTTGCCTTCTTCCACTAATTCTACATTTTAATCTAATTTTCAGTAGTATTAATCTGTTTACTGGTTTTGCAAGGCTAACTGCTTTGTGGGGTTTCTCATCCGGTTTATATTTAACATGGAAGCACAGAGGTGTTTGACTTCTACTTCAGGTATTATACAACTTGAATGCAAAAAGGAAAAGAGGGGTTGGAGCCAGGAAGAACAGCCAAGTAGTTCCAATTCAGGCAAATTACTCAAGATGAAACAGCCCTGAGGTGACATTGCTTTGAATTCATTCTAATTAAACTTTTCTTTTCTTAATTTAAATATTTCCAAGCTATCTTTCCAGTCTTTCTTCCAATTCGTGGAAAATACCTAGTTAGTTTTCTCTTAGTGTTTCGAAACACTTTAGTGAGACTTTTCCATTCTGACCATATGGCATAAGTATGAACACTTCCAAATTCTTTTTACAACTGAATTTGCAATAAGTTAAATAGATGGATACAAGATTAGTTATCACTCTTTTTTCAAACTAAGGGCAATACTAGACTTTAATTTGTCTTTCATTTATTTTACATCTGTAAAATAGCTGTAGTTTCTCAGAAAACACGGGTATTTGAGGAAGCATTTTATGGCTTGACTTAATTAGGAAGCTGCTGCAACTACAAAAAGCAGTTACAAAACTGCCAAGCACAAAAGACAGCATGTGGTGAAGACTCTGGTGAGGTAGGTGTCCCCTGCAGCCCATAGAGGCTAATGGTGGAGCAGATATCCAACTGTAACCCCTGGAGTACCCCATGTTGGAGCAGGTGGATGAAGGAAGGAGGCCATGGGAAGTCCACAATGAAGCGGATTCCTGACAGGACCTGTGGCCTGGTGGAGGGAGAGGATCTCACACTGCAGCAAGTTTGCTGCAAGTCAGGACTTGTGACCCTGTGAGGGACCCACACTGGATCAGCTTGTGAAGAACTGTAACCAGTGGGAAGGACCTCCATTAGAAAAGGTCAGGCAGAAATGTCTCCCACAAGAGGGACTTCATGCTGGTGCACAGGAAGAGTATGAGGAAGAAGGAGTGGATGAGACAGCACATAATGAACTGACCACAACCTCCATTTCACATACCCATGTGCCACCAGGGGGATAAGGGTAGAGAAGTCAGGAGTGAAGTTGAGCCCAGGAAGAAGGGAAGGATGGGACAAAAGTATTTTAAGATTTGATTTTACTTCTTATTGCTCTGCTTTGATTTGCTTGATAATAAACTAAATTCATTTCCCTGAGTTTGTTTTGCCCATGACAGTAATTGCTGAGTGATCTCTCCTTGTCCTTATCTCAACCACTGAGCTTTCCCACATATTTTCTCTCCCCTGTGGAATTTAGAATGGTAGTGATAGAGTGGCTTTGGTGGGCACATGACATCCAACCAGGGTCAAACCAAGACACTCCTTAGAAGACTTCTGTTGAGTAATGGTAGCTTAATTAGATCCCATAACAATTTGTCGTATTTGAAAGATCTCAATTATTACTGTAGGTTGGTGAACAATTAATCTTGTTTCTCCAGCTGAAATGGCTTTTAAAATAAATAAAGTAATTTACCTCCAGAGCATTACATGTAACCCTTCAAGAAGTTCCTTAAAGAGTGTATTTAAATTATTGATAAATATTTGTGTAGCAGCCTGTTTCTATCCATCCTACAGTTTACAGACAGAGAATATACCAATGTATTCATAAATAACCAGTATGCAGTCCCTTGCAGTTTTTTTCAGAGAGCAGTGCAAAGAAGTGACACTAAGCAGGGAACAAGGACAAATTTTTATGGAAGCTGAGAACAAACCTTAATTTCTTGTCAGATATATTTATCTTTCCACTGATTTTTTTTTTTTTTAAGAGTGTAGAGACAGCTTATCTGTTTTTTTTTGTCACTGCTATTTGGCTGTAGGCTTCAATTTAGCACTGCACAACTACTTCATAGTAGCCCTCCAGCAGACGTAGCTGACCGCAGATACCAATCTCAAAAAATCTAGCTGAAACAGTAGAGAAAAAGAGTAACTTCCAGACCAAGTGATCCCTGTCTCAAAGACTATAATTAACAAGCTAGCCTCAAGAGCCAAAGAAGAGTAACAAGAAGAAAATCAAAGCAAAATGAGCACCAAAATACTCTATTGCAACCAGTATGATACCTTTCCAAAATTGTTGCCCATGGACGATGGCAAATTAGGAAATACTGCTTATTCTACTGTGAGAAGTAGAGGACATAAAACTTGTACAGTATCTTATTATCTCCCAGCTGCTATGATAGCTCACTGGGATCCCAGGAAACCTGACTGTTGTCATAATTTACATTTAAGGGATCAGCCTAGAGTCTATTCAGCTTATTTATTCAGCTCCTCCCTAATACCCTTATCATACATATTACCTGATACTCCTCTGTAGCAAAGGTGATAGCTTGTCTGTTATATCCTCCTTGATGCTGAAACTGAAATATATGGGTAACAAGATGCCCAGTATTTTAGCAGTGACATGCCTTGCTACCTTACATTCAAAATGCAGACTTTCTCTAAAAATATTTTACTTATGAAAGTTCTTTTTCCATGTACGTATCAGGCAGTCAGCAAAAGCCATGGTATTGCTGCGTTCAAACGTATCCTCATGTTGAAGGTTTCAATTCACCTGAAGAAATAGGCATCTGATTTTAATATTCCACAACACAAAAGATTTTTAAAAAATCTATGAATCAGTGATGTGACTAAAAGTCAAACAAAATTGTTTCCCCATACCTCTTTCCCCAGTACATTATAAATAATTTCTTAATTTAAAGCACAAAAATAGAAAGAAGAAAGAATAATCCTGCAATTACAAGAAAATTACTGGCTTAACCTAGCAGGTTTGTTTAAACTTTATTGTATTGCATTCTCAGCCTCCCACATTTCATCTCAGAAAGGACAGAGACCCTGTTCAAGCCTCAGAAACACAGATATGAATTGTAATAATGCTTTGTATATTGATGATGCACAGCTTTGTATTCCATTTGGGTAAGCCAGTCTGCCACTTTTTTCATGATATTATTATCCAGTTAGCATTTCTTCTTGTATACTGAGACCATAGCTCTCTGACAGAAGAAAATACATGTAGTGGTATTTTGAAAAAAAAAAACAAACAGAAAAAGTGAAAAACAAGCTCAGCTGACCCTGAGAAAACCTCCATATATTGGCCCAGTTTTAATCACAACAGATGACCTCTGGAAGCATTTTCCAATCCCTTTAATTCTATGAGCTATGATTTCATAATTCTGTTTTAGAATATTTAAAAAGTGACTCATATTCTTTCAAAGAGTTAAGAACAATGCTGGAAAAGGAAGAAAAATTGAAAAGATAAAGATAATATTCAGGTTTGGTTATAAGTAAATGATATGAATTAGTCACAAATGCATGTTTTAATCCTTAGTGTTAAATGTGTCACAATTTATTTCACTGGAGTTCCTCAGATCTCACAGTGAGTGCACCACAGAAATATCAAACACCCAGGAATAAAGGCAAAAATATTTCTCTTTCTTTCTTCTACCCTATCACTGAATGTGTACTTGATGAGATGGAGACAAAAGGGCCAAATATAAATCTGTGATGATGGGAAGGATAACAAAGTTTATTATGGACATAATGCCCTGAAATAATATTCCCAATAATATTTCTTCAGCAAGTGATATGCCTTACACACATATAAGAAAAGAAAATATTTCATCTTTAGTACTCTTTCAATTCAATTCCTCCTTTGCCAGTAAGCTCTTGCTTTTTGTCTGTTTGCCGCTGGGTTTTGACAGTGAATTAATCACCAGCTGTGACGCAGTCATCTGCAGTCTGTGGTGCGGACTCAGATGGCCTAATTTCTACCTGGGGATTTTTCCAGCAGTCTTCTACTGGTTTAGTGCTTCTAAAACTCTAGAGCAAGTCAATAGAAGGGCACTGCAGCTGGAGTGGAATCTGGACCTCAGTGCACTTCTGCTTAGAGATTTGATTTCTATTTGATTTCATTCAAAGCTGTGTTAACATCATTGCACCCACAGTTCCTATCAAGCAATTTTAAGAAACTTCAGCCCACCAGAAGCACAGCTCTTACTCTAAAGTACTATTTCAGAGGAGGACTTTTCCAAGGCCAAACTCCCTCCAATATGCAGCACAGTCTTTCTTCTACTTTTACTAGAGATAATTTAAACAGATATAAGATGACTTTTTTTTCCATTTCCTGCTATTCCCCCTTGTCTGTGGTAGGATGGAAAGTATATTTAATTGTATCTAAGAAGAAAGTTTGTTTTGAGTAAAAATTCCATTATTTTCCAATGCTTTCAGCATTTGATTTCCACTGGCTGAATCGGAACTCTCTCATTCCTCTCAGCTCCAGAGTTTATTATTAAGTTGGTGCTTCTTTTTGTGCAACATTTGTAAAGATTAAAAATAAAAACAAAACAAAACAAACCTCAAAAACAACAACCAAAAAAATAAACAAAAAAAACCCCCCAAAACCCAAAAAACCAATCCACAAAACCCCACAAACCAAACCCAAAAAAGTGCAAAAAAGATTTATTGTCCTGTATATTTTACTGTCTGTAGAATTCCAAAATTAAATCCAGCTTCTGAATTTTCAGGGTCTAAATACCAGAATACAAAATACAGAGAGGCATTTGGGTGAGGCTGTGACTCACTTCCTTTTCTTAGCTACCAGAGGATATCCAGAAGTTTTCTGAGAGCCCTGGAAAACAGGTGCTTGGTCCCCTCTCTGTAACAGACATAACAGAGCTATTTTTTTCGCTTCAGGCTTAAAAAGGAAACCTGAATATACAAAACAGATGCAGGCTGTTACATGCACTAATTTCATTTGGCTTCCAGTTATGATTTCCAATATTTAACTGGAAGTATGATTGCAGCCAAATCACAACCTAATGCCTTGAGTGGTTTCTCAGCTGCTTCTTTACGTAAAGAGGAAAACACCTTTTTCCTCTTGCTCTTTATCTCTCTTATCTACATGGACCCATATCTTGTAAGTGTAAATATATCTGATGACAATGACACCAAATACAAAATCAGAAGAACAATGGGACCACACAGACACACGCAGTTAATCTCCCGCATAAGTGTTGCTGGGATGTAGGTCTTAGACTGTAAACAGTTCAAGGCAAGAATGCTGTCTTGATAAGGTGCATATTTGCCTAAGGGAGAGGATTTGATTTAGACTAAGAACTACTACTACCAGTCACTACTAACAATGAATCTTATATTCATAATTACATGTGCAAAACTGTAACTGTAACTGAACTCAAAACTGTGCAACTGTGTTTGGACAAATCTAATTTATTTGATAATCATCTCTGTTGGTATTATTAAGTAAGAGTTTTTTGCAAAGGTCAGGCAGGACATAAATTCATTTAAAACCCCTATTTACACTCGTTTCTTTCATTTCCCCAAAGGCATGAATGAATTGCTTACAATTTTTAGCTTTTCATTTTGCCTGAATAATATAGAGAGAACTCATGACAGAATGTTTTATTATTTTAGAAGTGAACATGAGTCTAACATTCTTGCTATTTTTTTAAAACATATAAAGCTCTATTAAAGTGAAATACATATTTTCGTTCTTTGATGTATGGACTGTATCAGCTAATTACTCCTTTCTAGTCAAAGTAAATTTTTAAGCATGACATAGGTTGTACTTCATTCATTTGGAATCTTGCAGCTTTTTTTCTACTGAAACAGAGAATAAGTAAGGCCTTTTCTCCTTCACAGTCATTGTTCTGATGGTTAATTTGTGTGCATGCAGGAAAGTTATGTTCTTTGTTTCAAGTTGCTTGATCAAACCTGGGTATTTCAGATTCTTAGTACGTGTTCTATGTACTACATTGTTCCACATTTTAAGTTCTTTGTCTTTCTTTCTATACAGAAGAGAGTTATTTCTCTTTTTGTCAAAACACATATTTTGGAAATCTTTTTAATTAACTTTCACTTCTCTCTTTGACTAAATTTTAATGATGTAATTATTGTTCATACTTTTATCTGTTAAAATTAGAGAAAACTTCCTTAAAACTTATGAAACCTAGCTGATTTAAAGTGAATGTAAAGCAGTTGAATTTATGAGTTTGATCAATATTTTAAAGACAGGAGTATATCTTCTCCCTCAGGCTATGTCAACTCCATGCCCTTTGTGCTTCTTATTTTTTTTTACATAATATTATCAAAACAAAGTAGTGTTACCAGTGGTCAGAGAAATTGCTCCTATTGTTTTCTTATCGTGTTCTGATTTCACACGTTTTAATCATTAATTGGTATCCACTAACTTTCTTTTTTTACCTTCCAGCAGTCTTAGTAACTGGGCCTTTTTTCTATTCTCTGAGTCACTTTAATGCTTCTTTTCTGAGTCTCTATTTTTCACACCTCTTCTGCCATTACCTTTTTGTGTTTGCTTTTGTTCTAGCCCTGAGTTTTAGACGTTTGAGAGACACTTTATCATTTTTGCCCCATCTGTGATGAATGGAGTCCCTGATAAACATATCAATTTATTGATATAGAACAATATAGGCTTTCATTTTAAACCAGTGGTGCGCTTTATAGTTGACATGTACTCTCTGTGGAAACACTACCCCTGACAGTTGTCTTCAGTTTCCCTTTCTAGTGCAGATAAAACAGTTTTCAATGTAAAGTGCTTTGAAAAGCAGTGGACTGCTGCTTTGACCTATGGATGCCCGGCAGTCCCTAGACATTGGAAGACACAAACACCTACAAAGGATTTGTTTCAGTTTATAATGGTATCAGAGAGTAGTCACTTTATTCAGGCTTCATATTCCATCATCTCTGCTCATTTTTTGTCATTGTTGTCAGTTTAGGTCTCCAACTTCAAGGACAGCAGAGCTTAAGTAAAGCTCAAGGTGTAGAAGGTTGTACGCTATTTAGGAAGCCTTTGCCTTGTGTAGGTTAATATGCCCTTAACCCCTTCCATGAAGAGCTCTGATTTGTATTTCTGCAGGAAAAGGCAAGGCAGAAAAATATAGGTGCAGCTTTCCTTTGGGGTTTCAGCTATCTCCTCTTATTCAAAAATCAAAGCTTGCATCTGCGGACTCTCACCCAGTTACAAGGGATAGTTCTTACTTTCTAGTCAATTAGTCTTTTTCTTTACATCTGTTGCTCTATGGTGCCTCCACATTTCAGCACCGCTTTCCAAGGTAACCTACAGTTTTCTCTACTTCTTTACTGTTGTGAGGAAAGGGTTAAAACCAGAAGATTTGGTGAGGAGGAGGGAATAGTTTTACTCATAGTGACCTTGCAGTTGGGAATGCTGAAAATATTGCTGCGGGAAAATTCCATTTATTATGCCCAATATTGTTCATCCTCTACCTATTTTGAGAGGTAGAACACCTGTGTAGAAATATCACACTCTCACAGACATGCTTGAGCCTTCTGCTGGGAGAGAGAGATCACAAAAGCACAGCCTTGTGCTAAACTGTGCATGCCTTTTGTTATATTCAGGCAGGCAGTGGACTTCCCTGCCCCAGCCTCTAGGATCAACTAACCCTAATGGAGCCTGTGACCCCACGTGTCTCTGATGCCCGGTGTTGTTAGCAAGGTAATGAAATAAATCTGCTCTTTGCATTTCAGCTGTGGCTTGGTGGTTGTCCTGGCTACATGAATGTGTCAATTCTCACACCTACTCATTATATCTAGGCTGTAGATGTTTCACAACAGATGTTTCTAGCTGTCTCTTTGGTTACATAATGGGAAATACTCTGCTCCTTTATTGATATAATTGAAATCAAGTTTTGACCTGGTCACTCATTTTGTTTGGGTAACACTTATTTTCCCTGTGTGTGTCCATCATACCTGCTTTTTTTTTTTGTTTCAAATAGAATAAAAAATGTTCCCAAAATACTGTTTGAAAAACTTCAGGAAATTACACATATATTCCCTAAATATTCAGGTATTTCAACATCTGTTTTGACCATTATTCAGGATTGAAAGACAAATATTGTCATTTTTATACAGGGGGGGAAATGGTGAATTTACACATTTGTAAACAAAAATTATGATATTAGCTGTGTCAACAACTTGAAATTGGGATGTCCACTTTAAATTAACATGCTGCTTTCAAGTTATACTTATAAGTTGTAAATTTGAAATCAAATATCTAGTTCAAACTAGAAACTTTTAGAACAGAAGACTTGTAGGCAACAGAAGCATGACTTCAGAATATCCCACAGAGAAGTGTAGTGTTTTAGTACAGAGGATGAAAACAACTGGAACATAATTGCCTAATTTGGGAAGAATAATATTTTGGTACATTTTTCTGATTATTAAGGCATTTCTTCAGCAATGTCATGGGTTCTATATGAACAAAACTGGACTGTGTAAAGCATATTGCGTTTAGTCTTGAATGAATGTTGTTGGCCCCATGTATTAGCAGGGAATTCGTAGGGATTCAAGGTACTCGACAGAATTAGCCCAGAATTTCATGATAACAAATTGGAAGAATTTACTTAACAGCCAAACGGCACCAAAGAACATTGCAAACCCCAAAGAACATTGCAAACCCCAAAGAACATTGCAAACCCCATATGACATGGCAATTTCTTGTTCTACAGTGCTATTTAGGAAACTTATATATGTGATGATTATATAACTAAAGAATGTTAATGTAAGGAAATATTATGTAAATCTATGGAATGATGATTCTTTCAGAGAAAAAAAATAGGCAGGTTATTTATTAAGCTAGAAATCTTACCTGATTTAAGCATCTAATTTTCAAGAATTTGGGACAATGCAAATGAAAACCTTTTCATTAGCAGAAACTATGGAGGGTAGTTGGGCATCAGGTTTCAATCTAAATGTTTTATGGAAATTCACGGTATCTACTGTTCTCAGGCCTGCCAAAGAATCAGGATTAAATCATAGACCTGTACATCTACCTATTAATTTTGAAAATTTAAGAAATACCAACCATTCTAGAAGCAAAATGCTAAAAAAAGTCTTATTCAGCCCTAAATAAAACAAACATCAGTTAACAACAGAATTACAGAAGTTTGTTTGCCAGAGCATAACTCTGTTTAACAGCTTCCAGTAGTTGTCGTTCTACTTGGATTGATTCAACAAAACCAAAACCAAATGAAAACAAAACAAAACAAAAAAGAAACACGGCAAAGTGTTGAAAGGCAATTGTATTACTTTATACTGGTATATCTTTAGGGAAAAATAAATTTGTATTCTAGTCCGAATGTCTTTTACATCAAGCCTGCAGCCAAATTGCACCTAAAATAACAATGTTACTAGACACTGTACTTGCAGAATCTACATGACTACCCAAACCTGCTACCTTCTGAAAGGCTGTTGAAGATCTCTCTGTTCCTCAAAATTTGCTAGCAGCTATATTATTATATAACGTGAGTCACTGAAAACTCATTGAGACTTGTATCACAACAGGTATACGGAGACATACCAGATGACATTAGGAAATCCAAGATGTATAGCTGAAAGTGAAAATGGAAAAAAAAACCCCAAAAGAATGGAAGATAATCCAGCAAGATTTCTGCATGCTACAGCAAACTTCACTATCAGATTGCCAATGGAAGGGTGTGCCAGTTTGGCCAAAATCTAGTAATATAGCCCCTGAGAGAAAACCAGGTTGCAACCACCCTTCTCCCCCACAGGGTTCGGGAAAAAAGGAAATATCAAGGGTAAAATTCAATACTGTGGAAGACAGTCATAGAAGATCTGAATCCACATTAAATAGGATCATTCTCTAAAAATTTGCCTCAAAAGTAATGGAGATGAACAAATGTGTCATTTCAGTGTATCTAGCAGTAGGTAGGTGATATAATTGGTAATAAAATGGTCTTCCAAGCCATCATGGAAATAAGATGCAGCGAATAGGAAAAAAATAAATGAAATTTGTAAATGTTCAAACCAGGATCTTGGGTAAATAAAACAGATAGAGTTAGTGATGCAGTGTATCAGCAAATAATAAATCACCAATCAGTCATCAGATCAAATAATAAAATCATAATTGAAACATAAATATGGAATAAAATACTGATTTTCAGAAGAGGAAAAAAAAAACAAAGCAACAAAGGTAATGTTTTTAAGTTAGAATGGGCCATGAGTTTAAAAGGCAACCACAGCAAAACCATGTGTTGACCATCAATAAGATTAAGAACTGTGTAATTTATTAAATCTCTATAATCTCAGATGAAAATATGGGAAGAAATACTTAGAATAATAATAT
Organism: Rhagologus leucostigma; assembly: GCA_013397725.1. Taxonomy (NCBI): domain Eukaryota; kingdom Metazoa; phylum Chordata; class Aves; order Passeriformes; genus Rhagologus; species Rhagologus leucostigma. The sequence continues at coordinate 180,790 of VZTD01002158.1, forward strand.
GGTCAAATATTAGACATTATTACCAACATTACTTTACTGTACAATAAAATACAACAATATTGATGTTATTTTATTTATGCTTATTTTGGTAAACCATGAAGGTTTACCAAGGCAAGAAAATGAAGGCCATGGAATACAATAGGCTTGTGTAAATGGAGCTGATTTGGAATAAACTAAAATTAACAGTAATTGACTTATACATTAGGTGTTTTTATTACTCTTATATTAAATGGAAGACTGTGAGACTAAGGGAAAACTCATAGGCTCACAAGCTCTAGGACAAAATATCTCTCTCTCTCTCAAATAAGTTTTTGTACTGCTATCAAAGGGAAAGAAATTCCAGGGACAAGGCTCCCAATTAACTATATTCCTCACAACCTCAAAATAGAGACTGCACAATGGTAGCAGGAAAAGATCAGAGAAAACACCTGTATCTAAGGGGTTAATCTATGGTCTCAGCAGAGTCTAGTGTCATGATGAGTTAATGTCCACAGAGACATGCAACCTTCCTCTCCTGTACTCAAAAAGTACCTTCTTCTCTTGTTTCTTGAAAGCACAAATTTAATTTAGGAACCATTTTAGCCGTATTGCTTCTTACACCCAAATTAGTGTATTTAGAACTAGATTGCATATCTTAGATGGTACTACCCAGAGATTCTTGAAGTCTCTGTCTATATAGTACCATCAATACATTATTTTTTTCCACAGAAATCCCACAGGAAATAGACATTTGACCTCTGAAAACTGGACTTATCCTAAGATCTGCAGAGTCCTTCAGTAAACCATACTGGTCAGAATCATTCTGGGAATTCTGAGAGCCCACTCACCTTCCACAAGCAGTCTGGTTCCCTCAAAAGTTGTAAGATGACACAGAGCACTGGAACATCTTTCGTGGAATCACCCACACAGGAACAACCACAAAAAAACCCACCAAAACAAAAAACCACCAAACAAACAAAAACCCCACAACATTTTGGTTCAACCAATAGCTTTTCGTAATGATACTAGAAATATCTTCACCAAAATCAAAAAGGAACAAACATGAAAGAGATGCTGTCTGTACTAACTCTACCATGTAATACATTCAAACTTCAAAACAGAAAATGCATTTCTTATCTGAAGGCAAAAGAAGCACGTGTACTTATGCTTCACAGTCTGCCACCTTCTGTACAGTGCACATTTCAATTTAACTTTGAAATCACAACACTTTACATATTTTCTGTTGGAAGATAAATTAACCCCATTCTTTCACTTCTATGTAAGAAACCATCCACTTAGTGGACAAAATATATTCAGGTATTTTTCCTCAACTGTGTATGTCATAAATGGTCATTCCTGTTAAGGAAATGCTGGGTCTTGTGGTATCCCTGAAAGGAGAGAAAAATACATCATTCCCTGCTGTGAAATTTATCTATTACAAGCAAAGAAATTTCTAGGATTGCCAGGGTCTGGCAGTTAAAGGAAGGGAGTCAGATGTCTCAAGGTCAGTCAAAGGCACTTGGCCAGATATCTGGTAAAAGACGAAAATCTCAGAGGATCTGAGAGTTTCCATACAAGCACAGTATTCTGCAGGCATAGTCTTCTGAGGGCAGCAGATGGCCAGACTTGGGTAACACTCCTCCTAGGCACCAGAGAACATTCAACAGGTTTGGATGGAATTTAGGAAGCCATTGACCTGACTGAAGAAAAACCTGGTAGTAAAGGATCATCCCACAAAGAATTCTACATTAAATCACTTAGCTCCCCTATAATCCATGAAGTATTGATGAGCCATTAGCATATGAGAGGAGTAAGAATCAGTCTTAGCAAGAGTGAACATCTTCCTATAGGCACAAGGAACCAATTGCAAAGACCTTATGTGTAAAATATTTCATGTAAAACATACTTAAAACTTTTGTGTTTCTTGTTCATGAGACTTGTCTGTAAGAGAGCAAGGCTTTCATTTTGTGTGGATGTCATCCAAGGCATTGTGCATATTTCTAAGATACTGAAGAAGAAAAGAAAACAACGTCTGCTTGATTTGCACCAAAAGGAATTTGATTTTAGAACTTACATCTACAATATACAGTTAGGCAAAAGTTACATATTTAGAGAAAAATTATTTAAATGATTAAATGTTCAGGAGATCTGTGATCAAACATTGGTTTTTTACTGTGTGAACTTAGACAAATCATTTAAGCTATGTCCTCATCAGTTCCAAGATAGTGAAATGCATCTGACCCAGTATGTTCAACTGAAATTATTGCCTGAAATATGCCTCCATATAGGGTTAAAAATGTATATAGTCACCTATGTAATTTGTCAGAATACAGTGTCTTTTCTCACTCTGAGATCTAAGAAAAACTCTCTCTTACATATTTAGACTGAAAATCTGTTTCTGGCCAGAGACTTTCCTTTGTCCTGATTATATGCATCTGATACAGGGAACATATAATTTGATTTGGGGCATTTAGATGCCACTACAGAAAATAACTAAAATTTATTTCTCTGCTTATACCTGTGTCTGTTATGAACGGGTGAAAATTGCTAATAATTTTTTATCCTTTAAAGTATATTTTGTCATCATGCTACTTTTATTGCCAAACTATCTTGCTATATAATTATAGCAAAATATATATGAAGTAAAATATAATTTTTACTTTCCTAGCAAGACTTTCATTTATTTAGATTCAGAAAAGGTAGAATTGAAAATTTGTAATTTTCAGTTAGGCTGGTTAAAGTAAATATTCTTTCTGAAAGCAATTTGTTACAAATGTCTTTGAAATACCCAGCATTCGAAAAGATATTTGACTTCTAGTTTCTTCTACTGAGGGAAGCTCAGGGTCTTAGTAGTAAATTATTTGCCAGTTGAGAGGAAGCCAGATGTTCGGAAATATTCTCTGCTGCTGGAGTTTTTAAGAAATATTTTAGCTGTGTACCAGAATTAGCAATTAGTATTCAGTAAGCCACTCTTCAAACACCAGTGGTATAAACCTATTTGCTTTAAAAATTATTCATATACAGGATAGAGGTGGAAAAACATCAACAAATCCCTAGTGTTGTGGAAAAAAACCTTAGTTAGTTAGACTTTAATTAGTGCTTAGCAGTCATTTAATGAATATGGCCTCAAAGCCTAATCCATCAAACTGTAACTAGCATTATCACTGGTTTAAAAACTATGTATTAACAAAAAGTTTTACAAAAACTGTACAGAACAGCACCAGGGAACTGCAGAACTATGACTTCCAAGTCTGTGAACCAGGTCTGGTTCCCTTGGGGAATCAAATTCAGTGAAGATGGTTGGAGTCTGACTTATTGTAAGTAAGCTGGGGATTGGACTAATTCTTTCGATTCTTAGACGTGTAAGATATTATCCTGAACTATCACAAATAGTTTATGACAGTACAATTAACTACCTGCTGAAGTTCACGAAATAATTATGAAGATTACCTTTAAATTGTTTAAAATATTTCCATAATTCATAATTGGCACTCAGAGCCTTAGTAAAATCATAACACTGAAGTACTAAGTACTGGAGTCACTGCTACTTTTGAAAGTAACTGCAATTACAGCATAAAATCATGCAATAGATATATAAGAAACTTGGATTTTGCAGAGGAAAAACATGCTGTTCTGGACTACAAGGATCATTAGAAAAGTCATTAAAGAGAAGCATACTGAAAAATATGTACTTACCAGAATTTTAGGAAAACAATTAGTGTATTTGGAACAGAGGACAGAGATAGTGTGTGTAAATTGTAGACAATGCATAGATCTGTTGCACCCATGAACTAGAAACTTACTAAGCATAATGTAATTAATATTACCTTGCCTTGGACATGAGCAATCAATATGTGGTTGCATCCCAGAAAGCCAATTGTATCTTCAACTGCATCAAAAGAAGTGTGATCAAAAAGTGTGGGAGGGAATTCTGCCCCTCTGCTGTAACGAGGCCCCAGCTGGAGTGCTGCATCCAGGACTGGAGCCCTTAACATAAGTGCAGGAATCTGCTGGAGTGACTTCAGAGGAGGGCCATGAAGATGATCAGAGTGTTGGAGCACCTTTCCTATGAGGAAAAGCTGAGAGAATTGGGATATTTTAGCCTGGAGAGGAGAATGCTCTGGGGAGACATTATAGCAGTTACTGAATAGGGCCTACAAGAAAGATAGAGAGGAACTTTTTGAAAGGGCATGTAGTGATAGAACAAGGAGTAATGTCTTTAAACTGAAAGATGGTAGGTTTAGATCGGGTATTAGGAAGAAATTCTGTAGTGAAGGTGATGATGCACGGGAACAGGTTGCCCCAGAGAAATTGTGGATGCCCATCCCTAAGTGTCTGAGGCCAGGTTGGATGGAGCTCTGAGCAGCCTGGTCTAGTCAAAGATGTCCCTGTCCATGGCAAGGCAGTTGCAATTGGATGATCTTTAAGGTCCCTTCCAAACCAAACCATTGTAGGATTCCATGATTAAATAGTTAACTCTTGTAAGAGACTGAAATACTAGAGTTTATGACTTAAACATTTTCATGAAGGACTTTTTACAAAAAGCTGCAGAGAAGACCACCACACCCTGCATGGGGCTCTGAGAGGCCCTGGGCCCGCTGGCTGATGAAGATAAGATAAAGTAGCAACTCAGGGCTGGGGACATTCACAAAGGACAAGCTTAACACCTCCGAGGTGGAGACCATGGCCCTGGGGCTATCAGCTGGCCAGGCTCGAACAGACCCTCGCACCAAAGGGTGGGGGAGAGAGGCCTTGGGTGTGAGCTGGAAAAGCCTCTGGTGAGAGGCGCAGTGACCGCCCATCCTCC